>JAHHZJ010003325.1:0-34692 GCA_021437245.1 Aegilops speltoides
GTGGTGGGGCTTTGAGTCTTACTCAACTTCACACCTTGCAATCTGAGGCAAGAACCCTTTCTTTGCTTGATCCATTTTGAACTTCTTCAAAACTTTGTCGAGGTATGTGCTTTGTGAAAGTCCAATTAAGCGTCTTGATCTATCTCTATAGATCTTAATGCCCAATATGTAAGCAGCTTCACGAGGTCTTTCATTGAAAAACTTTTATTCAAGTATCCTTTATGCTATCCAGAAATTCTATATCATTTCCAATCAATAATATGTCATCCACATATAATATTAGAAATGCTCTGAGCTCCCACTCACTTTCTTGTAAATCTGAGGCTTCTCCAAAAGTGCATATAAAACCAAATCTTTGATCACACTATCAAAGCGTTTATTCCAACTCGAGAGGCTTGCAGTCCATAAATGGAGCGTTGGAGCTTGCACACTTTGTTAGCTCCTTTGGATCGATAAAACCTTTTGGTTGCATCATATACAACTCTTCTTCGAAATCCATTCAGGAATGCAGTTTTACATCCATTTGCCAAATTTCATAATCATAAAATCGGCAATTGCTAACATGATTCGGACGGACTTAAGCATCGCTTCTGGTGAGAAGGTCTCATCGTAGTCAACCCCTTGAACTTGTCGAAAACCTTTTGCAACAAGTCGAGCTTTGTAAACGATAACATTACCGTCGTCGGTCTCCTTCTAGAAGATCCATTTATTCTCAATTGCTTGCCGACCATCGGGCAAGTCAACCAAGAATCCATCTGGTGTTATCATACATGGATCCCATCTCAGATTTCATGGCTTCAAGCCATTTTGGAATCTGGGCTCACCATCGCTTCTTCATAGTTAGTAGGTTCATCATGATCTAGTAGCATGACTTCGAGAATAGGATTACCGTACCACTCAGTGCGGATCTTACTCTGTTAGACCTCGTGGTTACTGTAATAACTTGATCGAAGTTCTATGATCATCATCATCAACTTCCTCACTAGTTGGTTTTGGCGTCACGAAGCGGTTCTGTGATGTATTATTTTCCAACAAGGGGTAGAGTGCAGATTACCTCATCAAGTTCTACTTTCCTCCCTCACTTCTTTCGAGAGAAACTCCTTCTCTAGAAAGGATCCATTTTAACAACGAATGTCTTGCCTTGGATCTGTGATAGAAGGTGTACCCAAGCTGTCTCCTTTGGGTATCCTATGAAGACACATTTCTCGATTTGGGTTCGAGCTTATCAGGTTGAAGCTTTTCACATAAGCATCGCAACCCCAAACTTTAAGAAAGCGACAACTTTGGTTTCTTGCCAAACCATAGTTCATAAGGTGTCGTCTCAGCAGTTCGATGGTGCCCTATTTAGCGTGAATGTGGCTGTCTCTAGAGCATAACCCCAAAGCGATAGCGGTAAATCTGTAAGAGACATCATAGATCGCACCATATCAAGTAAAATCACGATTCTGACGTTCGGACACACCATTCTGTTGTGGTGTTCGGGTGGCGTGAGTTCTTGAAACTATTCCACATTGTTTTAAGTGTAGACCAAACTCGTAACTCAAATATTCTCCTCCACGATCAGATCGTAGAAACTTTATTTTCTTGTTACGATGATTTTCAACTTCACTCTGAAATTCTTTGAACTTTTCAAATGTTTGGACTTATGTTTCATTAAGTAGATATACCCATATCTGCTTAAATCATCTGTGAAGGTGAGAAAATAACGATATCATACGAGCCTCAACATTCATTGGACCACATACATCTGTATGTATGATTTCCAACAAATCTGTTGCTCTCTCCATAGTACGGAGAAGCGGCGTTTTGGTCATCTTGCCCTTGAGGCGCGGTTACATAAGTACCAAGTGATTCATAATCAAGTGGTTCCAAAAGTCCATCTGTATGGAGTTTCTTCATGCGTTTTATACCGACATGACCCAGACGGCAGTGCCACAAATAAGTTGCACTATCATTATCAACTCTGCATCTTTTGGCTTCAACACTATGAATATGTGTATCACTACTATCGAGATTCATCAAAATAGACCACTCTTTAGGGGTGCATGACCATAAAGATATTACTCATATAAATAGAACAACCATTATTCTCGATTTAAATGAATAACCGTCTCGCATCAAACAAGATCCAGATATAATGTTCATGCTCAACTTGCGGCACCAAATAACAATTATTTAGGTCTAATACTAATCCGAAGGTTGATGTAGAGGTAGCATGCCGACCGCGATCACATCGACTTTGGAACCGTTTCCCAGCATCGTCACCTCGTCCTTTGCGGTGTTAAGCAATCCGTAGTCCTGTTTGAGTTGCAAATATTAGCAGAACCGATATCAAATACCAGTGCTCTGCGAGCTCTAGTAAGGTACACATCAATAACATGTATATCACATATACCTTTGTTCACTTTGCCATCCTTCTTATCCGCCAAATACTTGGGGCAGTTCCGCTTCGATGACGATCGCTTGTAGTAGAAGCACTCAGTTTAGGCTTAGGTCGGACTTGGGTTTCTTCTCTTGAGCAGCAACTTGTTTGCTGTTCTTCTTGAAGTTCCCCTTCTTCTTCCCTTTGCCGTTTTTCTTGAAACTAGTGGTTTTGTTAACCATCAACACTTGATGCTCCTTCTTGATTTCTACCTCCGCAGCCTTTAGCATTGCGAAGAGCTCGGGAATCGTCTTATCCATCCCTTGCATATTATAGTTCATCACGAAGCTCTTGTGGCTTGGTGGAAGTGATTGGAGAATTCTGTCAATGACGCTATCATCCGGAAGAGTGACTCCTAGTTGAATCAAGTGATTACAATACCCAGACATCTTGAGTATGTGCTCACTGACAGAACTATTCTCCTCCATCTTGCAGCTATAGAACTTATTGGAGACTTCATATCTCTCAATCCGGGCATTCTTCTGGAATATTAACTTCAACTCCTGAAACATCTCATATGCTCCATAGCGTTCAAAAGCGTTGTTGAAGTCGGTTCTAAGCCGTAAAGCATGGCACATTGAACTATCGAGTAGTCATCAGCTTTGCTCTGCTAGGCGTTCTTAACATCGTCGGTTGCATCAGCAGCGGGACTACGCACCAGCGGTGCTTCGGGGCGTAATTTTTACGTGCAGCAATGAGGATAATCCTCAAATTCTGGACCCGATCCGCGTAGTTGCTACCATCATCTTTCAACTTAGCTTTCTCAAGGAACGCATTAAAATTCAACGGAACAACAGCACGGGCCATCTATCTATAATCAACATAGACAAGCAAGATACTATCAGGTACTAAGTTCATGATAAATTTTAGTTCAATTAATCATATTACTTAAGAACTCCCACTTCGACAGACATCTCTCTAGTCATCTAAGTGATCACGTGATCCAAATCAACTAAACCATAACTGATCATCACGTGAGATGGAGTAGTTTTCAATGGTGAACATCTTATGTTGATCATATCTACTATATGATTCACGCTCGACCTTTCGGTCTCCGTGTTCCGAGGCCATATCTGCATATGCTAGGCTCGTCAAGTATAACCTGAGTATTCTGCGTGTGCAAAACTGGCTTGCACCCGTTGTAGATGGACGTAGAGCTTATCACACACGATCATCACGTGGTGTCTAGGCACGACGAACTTTGGCAACGGTGCATACTCAGGGAGAACACTACTTGATAATTTTAGTGAGAGATCATCTTAAAATACTACCGTCAATCAAAGCAAGATAATATGCATAAAGGATAAACATCACATGCAATCAATATAAGTGATATGATATGGCCATCATCTTCTTGTGCTTGTGATCTCCATCTCCGAAGCACCATCATGATCACCATCGTCACCGGCGCGACACCTTGATCCCCATCGTAGCATCGTTGTCGTTTACGCCATCTATTGCTTCTACGACTATCGCTACCGCTTAGTGATAATGTAAAGCAATTACAGAGCGTTGCATTTCATACAATAAGCGACAACCATATGGCTCCTGCCGATTGCCGATAACCGGTTACAAAACATGATCATCTCATACAATAAAATATAGCATCATGTCTTGGCCATATCACATCACAACATGCCTGCAAAAACAAGTTAGGCGTCCTCTACTTTGTTGTTGCAAGTTTTACGTGGCTGCTACGGGCTTAAGCAAGAACCAATCTCACCTCGCATCAAAACCACAGCGATAGTTTGTCAAGTTGATGCTGTTTTAACCTTCGCAAGGACGGGCGTAGCACTTTTCAGTTCAACTAAAGTTGGATAAGCTGACACCTGCTAGTCACTGTGTGCAAAAGCGGCGGTAAAACCAGTCTCGCGCAAGCGTCTGGCGTAATGTCGGTCGGGCGCTTCATCCAACAATACCGCCCGAACCAAAGTATGACATCTTTGGTAGCGATATGACTTATATAAGCCCACAACTCACTTGTGTTCTACTTGTGCATATAACATCAAACCATAAAAACCTAGGCTCTGATGCCCTTTGTTGGGGAGCGTAGTAATTTCAAAAATTTCCTCGCGCTACGCAAGATCATGGTGATGCATAGCGAGAGGAGAGTGTTGTCTCGTACCCTCGTGAGCCGAAGCAGGCGTTGACACAGCGTAGAGGAAGTAGTCGTCGTCCTCCGGTCCAACCGATCCAAGCACCGTTACTCCGGCACCTCCGAGTTCTTGACAGCGTGCAACGATGGCGCACCCTCGATCTCAATCCGTAGAGGCTCGGGGAGTTCCGTCGACCTGACGGCGTGGTGGCGATCTTGATGTTCTCCTATCGCGGGGCTTCGCCTAAGCACCGCTACAATATGATCGAGGTGTAATATCGTGGAGGGCACCGCTGCGGCTGAGAGCGATCTCAGGATCAACTTGTGTGTTCTAGGGTGCCCCCACCCCGTATATAAAGGAGGGAGGGAGGAGGTGGCCGGCCAAGGCGCATCATGGGGAGGAAACCTACTCCAAGTAGGTTTCCCCCTTTCCTATCTTATTTGGAGGGAAGGAAGAGTACTAGTAGTAGGAAGTAGTACTAGTAGTAGTATTAGGAAGAGGGAAGGAGAAAGGAAGGGGCGGCCCCCTCCCCAGTCGGATTGGGCTGCGGGCGCGCCCCTTCTTATTCCTTCTTCCTTCCTCCTACATGGGCCCAATAAGGCCCATATACCTCCGGGGGTTCGGTAACCCTCCGGAGCTCCAAACTTCTCCGGAACCTTTCCGGTGTCCAAATATATCCGTCCAATATATCAATCTTTATGTCTCGACCATTTCAAGACTCCTCGTCATGTCCGTGATCATATCCGGGACTCCGAACAACCTTAGGTACATCAAAATACATAAACTCATAATATAAGCATCGCCGAAACCTTAGCGTGCGGACCCTACGGTTCGAGAACAATGTAGACATGACCGAGACCGTCTCGGTCAATAACCAATAGTGGGACCTGGATGCCCATATTGGTTCCTCATATTCTCTGAAGATCTTTATCGGTCGGACCGCATAACAACATCGTTGTTCCTTTGTCATCGGTATGTTACTTGCCGAGATTCGATCGTCGGTATCAATACCTAGTTCAATCTCGTTACCAGCAAGTCTCTTTACTCGTTCGTAATACATCATCTCATGACTAACTCTTTAGTTGAAATGCTTGCAAGGCTTAAGTGATGTGTATTCTTGAGAGGGCCGAAGATACCTCTCCGACATTGGATGACAAATCCTAATCTCGAAATCGCCAACTCAACAAGTACCTTGGAGACACTGTAGAGCACCTTTATAATCACCCGATTCGTTGTGGCGTTTGGTAGCACACAAAGTGTTCCTCCGGCAAGCGGGAGTTGCATAATCTCATAGTCATAGGAACATGTATAAGTCATGAAGGAAGCAATAGCAACATACTAAGCGATCGTGTGCTAAGCTAACGGAATGGGTCATGTCAATCGATCATTCAACTAATGATGTGACCTTGTTAATCAAATAACAACTCCTTGTTCATGGTTAAGAAACATAACCATCTTTGATTAACAAGCTAGTCAAATAGAGGCATACTAGTGACACTCTGTTTGTCTATATATTCACACATGTATTATGTTTCGGTTAATACAATTCTAGCATGAATAATAAACATTTATCTGATATAAGAAATAAATAATAACTTTATTATTGCCTCTAGGGCATATTTCCTTCATTCACGAATTCGATGGGATAAGCGGGAGAAAGCTTTGCGTCTGGTTTGCCGATGCTGTAGTCGATTTTCAAATTCTTGTTGCTTCAAAAGAAATTGAGGATCTTGGTAGCGAGGAGGTGTGAAAACCTTACTTAGGTGGCACCCTTGGATTCTTTGTGTTGGCAAAGGCTACGAGTTGGAGGAAATTATAGTTACCTCTTCGCTTGACTATATTTGCTGTCCGGTATCCTCTAAAGGATCAAATATCGGTGAAATGCAGCAACAAGGGTTAAAGAAAATAAAAAGATTACCTCTTCCTCATCAGAAAAGCGTCGTCCAATTTAAGCATGTTAGAAGTCTGCTGGGTTTCTTCTTCTTAGAGTGCCCCATCCTAGTGGCTTTTCTTTCGATCTTCTTGCGACCCACAGCACTGTTTGGCAGCCTCATGGTCATATTTGACCTTCGAGAAATTATATTCGGCCCGTGGAAAAAGATAAGGAATCATAAATTGCGAAGGTAACATACTAAAGAGTATTTGTGAAGATTAGTAACTTACAGTAGGGTAAAGGTTCTTCTTGCGAAGGAAGTAAGCGGAAAGTGTTCTTTGGTTATAGTGCCCTCCTTGATAGTGATTGGACTATAGCATCTACCACATCATCCGGTAAGTCCTCGGAGCTATAGCGCATTGGGTCTTCCTTTTACTTTGTGTAAGTACACATGAAGCGAAATGGCGGCTTAATGGTA
Organism: Aegilops speltoides; assembly: GCA_021437245.1. NCBI lineage: Eukaryota > Viridiplantae > Streptophyta > Magnoliopsida > Poales > Poaceae > Aegilops > Aegilops speltoides. The sequence continues at coordinate 6,870 of JAHHZJ010003325.1, forward strand.
GTATCAAGCTAGGTGACCGGACCGGACCAAATCGATGCCACTCAACCCATTGCCTAAAGGGCTTTGATCTTGGGATGGTGGGATTAAGTGGCGAGCGCTCCTTTGACAGTTAACTTGTCCGCCGAGATGATGGTTGGACTCAAGGCGCGCCTGGCAGCTAAGTGAGAGGCTTCTCATTAGTGGAGAGGTTTCTTGACTTCAGTAGAACCACGTCTGGTTCGGTCTTTTGGGTGACTTGGCCATTCAGTGTGGAAAAAGGTAGTCTCTCTTGTTGGATTGAGATGCATGAAAGCTCAAGACTAGGCTCGTTAGCTGGCGTTCATTACTGCGGTTCAAGTAAAAAGTTCTACTGAACAGCGGCAGTTTGGTTCCTCTCCTAAGTATACCTCATGAGGAAACTTGGAAGTTACCTGATTTGACACGAATTGGGTCCAATGTCTTGAGGCTTCAGTCGAAAGAAATCCAAACTTCACTGAAGAATTTGGTAGGAGGGCAAATCAGTTCATATGATTTGTGAAACTACTACCTCCCCATCCTTGGGTTGAAGGTGTCTGCCTTTCGGTGGGTGAGGGGCACGATAAAGACATGGTTTCCTTCTTTGGCAAATGGCGGACTTTACAAACTTCGGCAAGTTGCTGCTGAGTTCTTTGTGGATGGACCCCAATTGCAAGTCACAGGGGGCCTTGGCATAGCCTTGAACCATAACAGCGATGGCCTCGACAAAGAAAAGAAAGTTAAGCTCAACTTTAAATGAAGAGATATCTAAATTGTTCCTGATGGCGGCTTCAGCAAGGGCCTAATGATATAAGGGTGATTATTAAATAAAAGTTTAAGCAGCTTATCAGGATCAACCAGTCATTCAAAAATTTTGAAAGATCATGAGAGGAAGGCAAGGCTCACAGGTTCGATGTGTCTTATTTAAATAGGACACAAAGGCGGTGGTGATAAAAGTAAGTTTTCTAGAAGAAGCTTTCCGGGTGATAGAAACAAGTTTCACAGACGGCAATTTGTTATTATGAATCAAACTATCACTCTAAAAGAAATTTTCTGGACCTAAAAATAGAGCGGAGAAGCTCATGCATTCAAAGGAGGTTTCTAAATAAGAGAAAGTAGATCTGTTCTGTATGCAAGATCAGCACAAACAACTACATGACGGTTACACTTACAGTTTCCACGATCTAAGCAATTGTGGAAGTACAAACTAACGAGGTTTGCATCAGACGATGAGAACATAGATAGACTCGGCCGAGCTTCAAGGTAGATCTAAGAAAGGAGAAGAACTTATGGATGAGGATGAGCTGCGAAGGTTGGTGGTCGATCTCTGGTCGAGATTAGGTCGATCTGACGGCATGAGTCGATGAGGCGAGAAATTCGATGGCGGCGGCAATGAGGACTTAGATGAGCGGAGAGGAAGAAAGCTCCTGAAAGGGTAAAGGAAAAAGACCTAAGTCGTTGCTATTTATAGGGAGAAGATAAGAGAGGCAATGGCGGAAGCGAGGAGATAAGAATTATTATCCAGTGGCCTCGGCGCCTCGATTTTGGAGCAATCAATAAAGAAGAGATCCGTTGAAGGATTGAGGGAATAAAAAATGAGTTAAGGGAAGAATGACATCACGCCGGAGTTAAGGCGGATCACGAAGATGGCGTCATGGCGGATTAACAAAGACCCTCTATATCGTCGGAAGGCTGGGAATTTAACTCTTTAAAAATATTTTGAGGCCGACATGAGCAGGTTCAAATCAATAAGGGCCTAATGTTGGGGATATGACTATTTGTGTAAGCCGCCCGGGGCCAGGCGGGTTACATAAAGAGGACTCATCGGAGAGAAGCCCAAGACCAAGCATGAAGATGGCGGTTCAATAAAGAACTTAAAAGCTGCCGGCGGCTTAAGCCCGTTATAGTAAAACCTCCATGATGGCATGACTTGTAACGTAAGGTAGATTTAACTAGTCATAGAAAGCGGTCTACATTTATAGCCCGCCGGGACTCTATAAATCGCAGGCGTCAACTAGTGTATATAAGGGATGACCTGTGGCGCGGCAAGGGGTAAACAACTCATCGAGATGGGGCATGACGTATCTCGCTCCTAGTCATCGAAACATCAATACCAACCCAACTAGGCGTAGGCCACACCTTCACCGTGAAGTAGCGAACTAGTATAAACCCTCTCGTGTCCATTGTCGATTTAACCCTTCAAGCTTCCTGGTTGCGATGGAAACCACAACTAAGTCCCTTCACGCGGACATATGATGTGACTATTCACGGCGGACTCGTATGAGTAAGATATCCATGTTTTAGTTAACCTTTGCGCAAAAGCTGATTCGAGCAGCGATTCTGAGACTAGTTCTTGTAGTTGTATTCTATTTTTTTATATTCTACTTCACTAAACATCTCCATATGAGATCCAATTACTTGTAGGAAATAAACAAGACCTTGGTTATGATGATGCACTAGGTCCATAGCTGGGACTTTGTGTATGTTCTCAAAATCGTTTGTCCGGTGCTCATTAGAAAGTTTCTATACAAGTTTACGAGCGAACTCCTTAAGAAAAGTTCTCCAAAAGTTCCTATGATAGCGTTCTTTGAATCATATGGTCGTCCTGGCGTTGACTACTTGTGGAGCCAAAAGCGGACTTCCATATGAGTAAGATGTCCATGTTTGATTAACACTTTCATAAAGCGATTCGAATAGCGATTCTGGACTAGTTCTTGTGTAGTTGCACTCGATTTTTCCATTCTACTTTACTAAACATCTCCATATGAGATCCAATTATTTGTAGAAATGCAAGAGACCTCGGTTATGAGGATGCACTAGGTCCATAGGTGGGACTTTGTATATGTTCTCGAAATCGTTTGTCGAGTGCTCATTAAGAAAGTTTCTATACAAGTTTACGAGCGAACTCCTTAGAAAAGTTCTCCAAAGTTCCTATAAAGAATCCTTGGAAGAAACTGGTCATCACAAGCGTTTTGAATAATTGTGGGGCCAAGGCGGACTCCGTATGAGTCAGATGTCCATGTCTCGATTAACCTTTGCATAAAAGCGGTTCAGAGCGACGATTCTGAGACTAGTTCTTGTGTAGTTGCATTCTATTTTTCCATTCTACTTCACTAAACATATCCATATGAGATCCAATTACTTGTAGGAAATGCAAGACCTCGGTTATGATGATGCACTAGGTCCATAGCGGGGACTTTGTGTATGTTCTCAAAATCGTTTGTCGGTGCTCATTAAGAAAGTTTCTATACAAGTTTACGAGCGAACTCCTTAAGAAAAGTTCTCCAAAGTTCCCTATGAAAAAGAATTAGTTTGAAGCATCAGGTAGTCACAAGCGTTTTGACTACTTGTGGAGCCAAAAGCGGACTTTGATGAGTTAGATGTCCATGTTCGATTAACTGCTTGTGCAAAAGCTGATTCGAGCAGCGATTCTGGACTAGTTCTTGTGTAGTTGCACTTTCGATTTTTCCATTCTACTTCACTAAAAATCTCCATATGAGATCCAATTACTTGTGGGAAATGCAAGAGACCTCGGTTATGAGGATGCACTAGGTCCATAGCTGGGACTTGGTGTATGTTCTCGAAATCGTTTGTCGGTACTCATTAAGAAAGTGTCTATACAAGTTTACGAGCGAACTTCTTAGAAAAGTTCCACAAAGTTCCTATGAAAGAATCCTTTGAAGCATCTGGTGCGTCACAAATTGTGACTACTTGTGGAGCCAAAATAGACTCCGTATGAGTGAGGATATCCATGTTTGATTAACCTTTGCACAAAAGCTGATTAGACTGAGCGATTACAAACTAGTTCTTGTGTAGTTGCATGATTTTTCCATTCTACTTCACTAAACATCTCCATGAGATCCAATTACTTGTATAGAAATGCAAGACCTCGGTTATGATGATGCACTAGGTCCATAGCTGGGACTTTGTGTATGTTCTCGAAATCGTTTGTCGAGTGCTCATTAAGAAAGTTTCTATACAAGTTTCTGAGCGAACTCCTTAAGAAAAAGTTCTCCAAAAGTTGCAATGAAAGAATACTTTGAAGCATCTGGTCGTCACAAGCGTTTTGACTACTACAGGAGCCAGCCCGACTCCGTATGGTCGAGATATCCATGTTTTAGTTAACAACATGCAAAAGCGGTTCGAGCGCGATTCAGACTAGTTCTTGTGTAGTTGCATTCTTTTTTTCCATTCTACTTCACTAAATATCTCCATATGAGATCCAATTACTTGTAAGGAAATACAACGAGACCTCGGTTATGAAGATGCACTAGGTCCATAGCTGGGACTTTGTGTCGTTCTCGAAATCGTTTGTCGAGTGCTCATTAAGAAAGTTTCTATAGAAGTTTACGAGCGAACTCCTTAAGAAAATTTCTCCAAAAGTTCCCTATGATAGGGTTCTTTGAATCATATAGTGCGTCACAAAAGCGTTTTGACTACTTGCAAGCGAAGCGGACTTCGTTATGAGTAAGATGTCCATGTTTGATTAACTGCTATGGCCCGATTACGAGCAGCGATTCTGAGACTAGTTCTTGTGTAGTTGCACTTTCGATTTTTCCATTCTACTTCACTAAACACCTCCATATGAGATCCAATTATTTTTAGGAAATGGAAGAGACCTCGGTGATGAGGATGCACTAGGTCCATAGCTGGGACTTTGTATGTTCTCAAAATCGTTTGTCGAGTGCTCATTAAGAAAGTTTCTATACAAGTTTTGAACAAACTCCTTAAGAATAGTTCTCCAAATGTTCCTATGAAAGAATACTTGGAAGCATCTAGTGCGTCACAAATGTTTTGACTACTTGTGGGGCCAAAAGCGGACTCGTATGAGTCGGATGTCCATGTCTCGATTAACCTGCATAAAGCCCGGTTCGAGGGCAGCGATTCTGAGACTAGTTCTTGTGTAGTTGCATTCTAATTTTTCCATTCTACTTCACTAAACATATCCATATGAGATCCAATTACTTGTAAAGCATAAAGAGACCTCGGTTATGATGATGCACTAGGTCCATAGCATGGGACTTTGTGTATGTTATCAAAATCGTTTGTCGGTGCTCATTAAGAAAGTTTCTATACAAGTTTACGAGCGAACTCCTTAGAAAAGTTCTCCAAAAGTTCCTGTGAAAAGAACTAGTTGAAACATCTGGTCATCACAAGCGTTTTGACTACTTGTGGAGCCAAAGCAGACTTCGTATGAGTTAGATGTCCATGTTTGATTAAAACTATGCAAAACTGATTCGAGCGACAATTCTGGACTAGTTCTTGTGTAGTTGCACTCATTTTCCATTCTACTTCACTAAACATCTTCATATGAGATCCAATTACTTGTAGGAAATGCAAGAGATATCGGTTATGAGAATGCACTAGGTCCATAGCGGGACTTTGTGTATGTTCTCGAAATGTGTTTGTCAGTGCTCATTAAGAAAGTGTCTATACAAGTTTACAAACGAACTCCTTGAAAAAGTTCTCCAAAGTTCCCTATGAAAGAATCCTTTGAAGCATCAGTGCGTCACAAAGCGTTTTGACTACTTGTGGAGCAAAAGCAGACCGTATGGTCGAGATATCCATGTTTGATTAACACTGCATAAAAGCGGATTAGGACGACGATTAAAAACTAGTTCTTGTGTAGTTGCACTTGATTTTTCCATTCTACTTCACTAAACATCTCCATATGAGATCCATAAATGCAAGAGACCTCGGTTATGATGATGCACTAGGTCCATAGCTGGGACTTTGTGTATGCTCTAAAGCGTTTGTCGAGTGCTCATTAAGAAAGTTTCTATACAAGTTTACGAGCGAACTCCTTAAGAAAAGTTATCCAAAAGTTCCCTATGAAAGAATCCTTGGAAGCATCTGGTCTTCACAAATGTTTTGACTACTTGTGGCGCCAGCGGACTCCGTATGAGTCGGATGTCCATGTCTCGATTAACCTTTGCATAAAGCTGGTTCGGACAGCGATTCTGAGACTAGTTCTTGTGTAGTTGCATTCTATTTTTCCATTCTACTTCACTAAACATCTCCATGTGAGATCCAATTACTTGTAGGGAATGCAAGAGACCTCGCTTATGAAGATGCACTAGGTCCATAGCTGGGACTTTGTGTATGTTCTCGAAATCGTTTGTCGAGTGCTCATTAAGAAAGTTTCTATACAAGTTTCTGAGCGAACTCCTTGAAAAGTTCTCCAAAATTCCGTATGAAAGAATTCTTTGAAGCATCGAGGTAATCAAATGTTTTGACTACTTGTGGAGCCAACAGACTTCGTGTGAGTCGGATATCCATGTTTGATTAACCTTTATGCAAAAGCGATTCGAACTACATTACGGACTAGTTCTTGTGTAGTTGCACTAGATTTTTCCATTCTACTTCACTAAACATCTGCATATGAGATCCAATTACTTGTGAGGAAATGCAAGAGACCTCGGTTGTGAGGATGCACTAGGTCCATAGGCTGGGACTTTGTGTATGTTCTCGAAATCGTTTGTCGAGTGCTCATTAGAAAGTTTCTATACAAGTTTACGAGCGAACTCCTTAAGAAAAGTTATCAAAAGTTCCCTGAAAGAATCCTTTGCAAGCATCTGGTCGTCACAAGCGTTTTGACTACTTGTGGGCGCCAAAAGCGGACTCCTTATGAGTCGATTTCCATGTCTCGATTAACACTTCATGGCTGGTTCAGACAGACGATTCTGAGACTCGTTCTTGTGTAGTTAAGTTCTATTTTTCCATTCTACTTCACTAAACATCTCCATATGAGATCCAATTACTTGTAGGAAGCAAAAGAGACCTCCGCTTATGATGATGCACTAGGTCCATAGCGGGGACTTTGTGTATGTTCTCGAAATCGTTTGTCGAGTGCTCATTAAGAAAGTTTCTATACAAATTTCTGAACAAACTCCTTAAGAAAAGTTCTGCAACAATTCCCTATGAAGAATTCTTTGTAGCATCTGAGTCGTCACAAGCGTTTTGACTACTTGTGAGAGCCAAAAGCGGACTTCGTATAGTCGGATGTCCATGTTTGATTAACACTATACAAAAGCCGATTCGAGCAGCGATTCTGGACTAGTTCTTGTGTAGTTAAGCTCGATTTTTCCATTCTACTTCACTAAACATCTTCATATGAGATCCAATTACTTGTAGGGAAATGCAAGAGATCTCGGTTATGAGGATGCACTAGGTCCATAGCTGGGACTTTGTGTATGTTCTCGAAATCGTTTGTCAGTGCTCATTAAGAAAGTGTCTATACAAGTTTACGAGCGAACTCCTTAAGAAAAGTTACCTAAAAGTTCCCTATGAAAGAATCCTTTGAAGCATCTGGAGTGCATCACAAAGCGTTTTGACTACTTGTGGAGCCAAGCAGGACTTCATTGTATGGTCGGAGATATCCATGTTTAGATTAACACTTCATAAGCCCGATTCGGACGGCAGTTACAAACTAGTTCTTGTGTAGTTGCACTTGTTTTTCCATTCTACTTCACTAAACATCTCCATATGAGATCCATAAATGCAAGAGACCTCGGTTATGATGATGCACTAGGTCCATAAATGGGACTTTGTGTATGTTCTCAAAGCGTTTGTCGAGTGCTCATTAAGAAAGTTTCTATACAAGTTTACTGAGCGAACTCCTTAGAAAAAGTTATCCAAAAGTTCCCTGAAAGAATCCTTGGAAGCATCTGGTCTTCACAAGCGTTTTGACGACTTGGCCAAAAGCGGACTCCATTATGAGTCAAATGTCCATGTCTCGATTAACCTTGCGCCAAAGCTGATTCGGACAGCGATTCTGAGACTAGTTCTTGTGTAGTTGCATTCTATTTTTCCATTCTACTTCACTAAACATCTCCATGTGAGATCCAATTGCTTGGGAGAAGCAAGACACCAAGCTTATGAAGATGCACTAGGTCCATATTTGGGACTTTGTGTATGTTCTCGAAATGCGTTGTCGGTGCTCATTAAGAAAGTTTCTATACAAGTTTTGACGAACTTCCTAAAAGAAAGTTCTCCAAAATTCCCTATGAAAGATTCCTTTGAAGCATCGGTGGTCACAAACGTTTTGACTACTTGTGGAGCCAAAAGCGGACTCGTATGAGTCGGATATCCATGTTTGATTAACAACTTACGCAAAAGCGATTCGAACTACACTTCTGGACTAGTTCTTGTGTAGTTGCACTAGATTTTTCCATTCTACTTCACTAAACATCTCCATATGAGATCCAATTACTTGTAGGGCAATGCAAGAGACCTCGGTTATGAGGATGCACTAGGTCCATAAGCTGGGGACTTTGTGTATGTTCTCGAAATCGTTTGTAGGTGCTCATTAAAAGTTTCTATACAAGTTTACGAGCGAACTCCTTAAGAAAAGTTATCCAAAAGTTCCCTATGAAAGAATCCTTGGAAGCATCTGGTCGTCACAAACTTTTTGACTACTTGTGGTGCCAGCGGACTCCGTATGAGTCGAGATGTCCATGTCTCGATTAACACTGCGCAAAAGCTGGTTCGAGACAACGATTCTGAACTAGTTCTTGTGTAGTTGCATTCTATTTTTCCATTCTACTTCACTAAACATCTCCATATGAGATCCAATTACTTGTAGAGGAGCATGAAAGACCTCGCTTATGATGATGCACTAGGTCCATAGCGGGGGACTTTGTGTATGTTCTCGAAATCGTTTGTCAGTGCTCATTAGAAAGTTTCTATACAAGTTTGAACAAACTCCTTAAGAAAGGTTCTCAACAATTCCCTATGAAAAATTCTTTGAAGCATCTGAGTGCGTCACAAATGTTTTGACTACTTGGAGAGCCAGCGGACTTCGTATGAGTCGGATGTCCATGTTTTGATTAATACTATACAAAAGCGATTCGAGCAGCGATTCTGGACTAGTTCTTGTGTAGTTGCACTCAATTTTTCCATTCTACTTCACTAAACATCTCCATATGAGATCCAATTACTTGTAGGAAATGAAAGATACATCGATTATGATGATGCACTAGGTCCATAGCTGGGACTTTGTGTATGTTCTCGAAATCTCGTTTGTCGAGTGCTCATTAAGAAAGTCTCTATACAAGTTTACGAGCGAACTCCTTAGAAAAGTTATCCAAAAGTTCCCTATGAAAGAATACCTGGAAGCATCTGGTCATCACAAGCGTTTTGACTACTTGTGGTGCCAAAGCGAACTCCGTATGAGTCGAGATATCCATGTTTGAGTTAACCAACTGCATGGCCAGTTCCAGAACGGTGATTCTGAGACTAGTTCTTGTGTAGTTGCATTCTATTTTTCCATTCTACTTCACTAAACATCTCCATATGAGATCCAATTACTTGTAGGGAAAGCGCAGAGACCTCGGTTATGATGATGCACTAGGTCCATAGCTGGGACTTTGTGTATATTCTCGAAATCGTTTATCGAGTGCTCATTAAGAAAGTTTCTATACAAGTTTACTTACGAACTCCTTAAGAAAAATTATCCAACATCTGCTGCATACCACAGCGTTTTGACTACTTGTGGAGCGAAAATAGACTCCGTGTGAGTCGAGATCTCCATGTTTGATTAACAACTTTGCATAAAAGCGATTCGAGCAGCGATTCTGGACTAGTTCTTGTGTAGTTGCACTCAATTTTTCCATTCTACTTCACTAAACATCTCCATATGAGATCCAATTACTTGTAGGAAATTCAAGAGACCTCGGTTATGAGGATGCACTAGGTCCATAGCTGGGACTTTGTGTATTTTCTCGAAATCGTTTGTCAAGTGCTCATTAAGAAAGTTTCTATACAGATTTTAGGACAAACTCAGTAAGAAAGTTCTCCAAAGTTCCTATGAAAGAATTCTTTGAAGCATCTGGTGCGTCATCCAACGTTTGACTACTTGTGGAGCCAAAAGCGGACTTCGTATGGTCGAGATGTCCATGTTTCGATTAACACTCTGCAAAAGCTGATTCCGAGCAACGAATTCTGGACTAGTTCTTGTGTAGGTGCACTCGATTTTTCCATTCTACTTCACTAAACATCTCCATATAAGATCCAATTACTTGTAGGAAATGCAAGAGACCTCGGTTATGATGATGCACTAGGTCCATAGCTGGGACTTTGTGTATGTTCTCGAAATCGTTTGTCGAGTGCTCATTAAGAAAGTTTCTATACAAGTTTACGAGCGAACTCCTTAAGAAAAGTTATCCAAATTCGAGAGAAACTCCTTCTCTAGAAAGGATCCATTTTAACAACGAATGTCTTGCCTTGAATCTGTGATAGAAGGTGTACCCAACTGTCTCCTTTGGGTATCCTATGAAGACATTTCTCGATTTGGGTTCGAGCTTATCGGGTTGAAGCTTTTTCACATAAGCATCACAACCCCAAACTTTAAGCGACAACTTTGGTTTCTTGCCAAACCATAGTTCATAAGGTGTCGTCTCAGCGGTTTTGATGGTGCCCTATTTAGCGTGAATGTGGCTGTCTCTAGAGCATAACCCCAAAGCGATAGCGGTAAATCTGTAAGACATCATAGATCGCACCATATCAAGTAAAATACGATTCGGCGTTCGGACACACCATTCTGTTGTGGTGTTAGGGTGGCGTGAGTTAAACTATTCCACATTGTTTTAAGTAGACCAAACTCATAACTCAAATATTCTCCTCCACGATCGGATCGTAGAAACTTTATTTTCTTGTTACGATGATTTTCAACTTCACTCTGAAATTCTTTGAACTTTTCAAATGTTAGACTTATGTTTCATTAAGTAGATATACCCATATCTGCTTAAATCATCTGTGAAGGTGAAAAATAACGATATCCGCACGAGCCTCAACATTCATTGGACCACATACATCGTATGTATGATTTCCAACAAATTTGTTGCTCTCTCCATAGTACGGAAGCGGCGTTTTGGTCATCTTGCCCATGAGGCACGGTTCATAAGTACCAAGTGATTCATAATCAAGTGGTTCAAAAATCCATCGGTATGGAGTTTCTTCATCGCTTTATACCGATATGACCCAAAAGGCGATTGCCACAAATAAGTTGCACTTTCATTATCAACTCTGCATCTTTTGGCTTCAACACTATGAATATGTGTCACTACTATCGAGATTCATCAAAAATAGACCACTCTTGAGTGCATGACCATAAAGATATTACTCATATAAATAGAACAACCATTATTCTCGATTTAAATGAATAACGTCTAGCATCAAACAAGATCCAGATATAATGTTCATGCTCATGGCGGCACGAATAACAATTATTTAGGTCTAATACTAATCCGAAGGTAGATGTAGAGGTAGCGTGCCGCGATCACATCGACTTTGGAACCGTTCCAGCGCATCGTCACCTCGTCCTTTGCGGTGTTAAGCAATCCGTAGTCCTGTTTGAGTTGCAAATATTAGCAGCAGAACCGGTATCAAATACCAGTGCTCTGCGAGCTTTAGTAAGGTACATCAATAACATGTATATCACATATACCTTTGTTCACTTTGCCATCCTTCTTATCCGCCAAATACTTGGGGCGGTTCCGCTTCCATGACCGATGCTTGCGGTAGAAGCACTCAGTTTTAAGCAGGTCCAGACTTGGGTTTCTTCTCTTGAGCAACTTGTTTGTTGTTCTTCTTGAAGTTCCCTTCTTCTTCCCTTGCCCTTTTCTTGAAACTAGTGGTTTTGTTAACCATCAACACTTGATGCTCCTTCTTGATTTCTACCTCCGCGGCCTTTAGCATTGCGAAGCCGAGAATAGTCTTATCCATCCCTTGCATATTATAGTTCATCACGAAGCTCTTGTAGCTTGGTGGAAGTGATTGGAGAATTACATCAATGGCGCTATCATCCGGAAGTGACTCCCGGTTGAATCAAGTGATTACAATACCAGACATCTTGAGTATGTGCTCCTTGTGAGAACTATTCTCCTCCATCTTGCAGCTATAGAAATTATTGGAACTTCATATCTCTCAATCCGGGCATTCTTACGGAATATCAACAACTCTGAAACATCTCATATGCTCCATGACATTCAAAGTCGTTGGAAGTCCGGTTCTAAGCCGTAAAGCATGGCACATTGAACTATCGAGTAGTCATCGACTTTGCTCTGCCGGAGCGTTCTTAATGTCGTCGGTGCATTAGCGGCGGCACCAGCGGTGCTTCGGGGCGTAATTTACGTCTGACAATGAGGATAATCCTCAAATTCACGGACCCGATCCGGCGTAGTTACTACCATCATCTTTCAACTTAGCTTTCTCAAGGAGCATTAAAATTCAGCGGAACAACGACACGGGCCATCTATCTACAAACAACATAGACAAGCAAGATACTATCGGTACTAAGTTCATGATAAATTTTAGTTCAATTAATCATATTACTTAAGAACTCCCACTTAGGCAGACATCTCTAGTCATCTAAGTGATCACGTGATCAAATCAACTAAACCATAACCGATCATCGTGAGATGGAGTAGTTTTCAATGGTGAACATCTTATGTTGATCATATCTACTATATGATTCACTTTCGACCTTTCGGTCTCCGTGTTCGAGGCCATATCTGCATATGCTAGGCTCGTCAAGTATAACTGAGTATTGCGTGTGCAAAAGCTTTGCGTTGTAGATGGACGAGAGCTTATCACACCGATCATCACGTGGTGTGCAGGCACGGCGAACTTTGTAGCGGTGCATACTCGGGAGAACACTACTTGATAATTGTAGTGAGAGATCATCTTAAAATGCTACCGTCGATCAAAGCAAGATAAGATGCATAAAGGATAAACATCACATGCAATCAATATAAGTGATATGATATGGCCATCATCTTCTTGTGCTTGTGATCTCCATCTCGAAGCACCATCATGATCACCATCGTCACCGGCGCGACACCTTGATCTCCATCGTAGCATCGAGTTCCTATGAAAGAATCCTTGGAAGCATTTGGTAATCACAAGCGTTTTGACTACTTGTGGAGCAAAAGCAGGACTCCGTATGAGTCGGATGTCCATGTCTTGATTAACCTTCGCATGGCCCGTTTCGAAGACGCGATTCTGAGACTAGTTCTTGTGTAGTTGCATTCTATTTTTCCATTCTACTTCACTAAACATCTCCATATGAGATCCAATTACTTGTAGAGAAGCAAGAGACCTCGGTTATGATGATGCACTAGGTCCATATTTTGGGACTTTGTGTATATTCTCGAAATCGTTTGTCGAGTGCTCATTAAGAAAGTTTCTATACAAGTTTCTGCACGAACTCCTTAAGAAAAGTTCTCAAAAGTTCCTATGAAAGAATCCTTTGAAGCATCTGCTTCGTCACAAGCGTTTGACTACTTGTGGGCGCCAAAATGACTCCGTATAAGTCGAGATCTCCATGTTTGATTAACCTTTGCATAAAGCGATTCGAGCAGCGATTCTGGACTAGTTCTTGTGTAGTTGCACTCAATTTTTCCATTCTACTTCACTAAACATCTCCATATGAGATCCAATTACTTGTAGGGAAATTCAAGAGACCTCGGTTATGAGGATGCACTAGGTCCATAGCTGGGACTTTGTGTATTTTCTCGAAATCGTTTGTCAGTGCTCATTAAGAAAGTTTCTATACAAGTTTAGAAGCGAACTCCTTAAGAAAAGTTCTCCAAAGTTCCTATAAAGAATCCTTGGAAGAAACTGGTCATCCTAAGCGTTTTGACTACTTGTGGAGCCAAAAGCGGACTCCGTATGAGTCAGGATGTCCATGTTTCGATTAACCTGCATAAGAAAAGCTGATTCGAGACGCGATTCTGGACTAGTTCTTGTGTAGTTGCACTCAATTTTTCCATTCTACTTCACTAAACATCTCCATATGAGATCCAATTACTTGTAAGGAAATGCAAGAGACCTCGGTTATGATGATGCACTAGGTCCATAGCTTGGGACTTTGTGTATGTTCTCGAAATCGTTTGTCGAGTGCTCATTAAGAAAGTTTCTATACAAGTTTCTGAACGAACTCCTTAGAAAAAGTTCTCCAAAGTTCCCTATGAAAGAATACTTTGAAGCATCTAGTGCGTCCAAGCGTTTTGACTACTTGTGGAGCCAAAAGCGGACTCCCGTAGTCGAGATGTCCATGTCTCGATTAACCTTTGCCAAAGCCCGGTTCTGAGCAGCGATTCTGAGACTAGTTCTTGTGTAGTTGCATTCTATTTTTCATTCTACTTCACTAAACATCTCCATATGAGATCCAATTACTTGTGAAAGCGCAAGAGACCTCGGTTATGATGATGCACTAGGTCCATAGCTGGGACTTTGTGTATGTTCTCGAAATCGTTTGTCGAGTGCTCATTAAGAAAGTTTCTATACAAGTTTACTGAGCGATCTCCTTAGAAAAGTTCTCCAAAGTTCCCTATGAAGAATCCTTTGAAGCATCTGGTCGTCACAAAACATTTGACTACTTGTGGAGCCAAAGCAGACTTTGTATGAGTCGAGATATCCATGTTTCGATTAACCTTTGCATAAAACTAATTGAGACGGCGATTACAAACTAGTTCTTGTGTAGTTGCACTTGATTTTCCATTCTACTTCACTAAACATCTCTATATGAGATCAATTACTTGTAGAAATGCAAGACCTCGGTTATGATGATGCACTAGGTCCATAGCTGGGACTTTGTATATGTTCTCGAAATCGTTTGTCGAGTGCTCATTAAGAAAGTTTCTATACAAGTTTCTCAATGAACTCCTTAAGAAAATTTCTCCAAAAGTTGAAAGAAATACTTTGAAGCATCTGGTCGTCACAAATGTATTGACTACTTGTGGAGCCAAAAGCGGACTCCGTATGAGTCGATGTCCATATTTCATTAACACTTCATGAAAACTAATTCGAGCGATAGTTAGAGACTAGTTCTTGTGTAGTTGCATTCTATTTTTTCCATTCTAATTCACTAAACATCTCCATATGAGATCCAATTACTTGTAGGAAGCAAAGAGACCTCGGTTATGATGATGCACTAGGTTCCATAGTGGAACTTTGTGTATGTTCTCGAAATCGTTTGTCGAGTGCTCATTGAAAGTTTCTATACAAGTTCTGAACGAACTCCTTAAGAAAAGTTCTCCAAAAGTTCCTATGAAGAATTCTTTGAAGCATCTGGTGCGTCACAAGCGTTTGACTACTTGTGGAGCCAAAGCGGACTTAATATAGTCGGATGTCTATGTTTGATTAACCTGCATAATGATTCGAACAAGCGATTCACAGACTAGTTCTTGTGTAGTTGCACTTGATTTTTCCATTCTACTTCACTAAACATCTCCATATGAGATCCAATTACTTGTAGGAAATTCAAGAGACCTTGGTTATGATGATGCACTCGTCCATAGCTGGGACTTTGTGTATGATCTCGAAATGCGTTTGTCGAGTGCTCATTAAGAAAGTTTCTATACAAGTTTCTGAGCGAACTCCTTAAGAAGTTCTCCAAAGTTCCCTATGAAAGAATCCTTTGAAGCATCTGGTACGTCAGCGACGTTTTCACTACTTGTGGAGCCAAAATGGACTTCATATGAGTCAGATATCCATGTTTGATTAACACTGCATAAAAGCTGATTCGAGGACTGGCGATTCTGAGACTGTTCTAGTTGTGTAGTTGCACTTGATTTTCCATTCTACTTCACTAAACATCTCCATATGAGATCCAATTACTTGTAGGAAATGCAAGAGACCTCGGTTATGATGATGCACTAGGTCCATAGCTGGGACTTTGTGTATGTTCTTGAAATCGCGTTTGTCGAGTGCTCATTAAAAAGTTTCTATACAAGTTTACTGAGCGAACTCCTTGAAAAGTTCTCCAAAAGTTCCTATGATAGAATCCTTTGAAGCATTTGGTCGTCACAAAGCGTTTTGACTACTTGTGGAGCCAAACCGGACTCGGTATGAGTCGAGATGTCCATGTTTGATTAACAACTGCATATAAGCGATTCGAGCAGTGATTATAGACTAGTTCTTGTGTAGTTGCTCAATTTTTCCATTCTACTTCACTAAACATCTCCATATGAGATCCAATTACTTGTAGGAAATTCAAGAGACCTCGGTTATGATGATGCACTAGGTCCATAGCTGGGACTTTGTGTATGTTCTCGAAATCGTTTGTCGAGTGCTCATTAAGAAAGTTTCTATACAAGTTTACGAGCGAACTCCTGAGAAAAGTTCTCCAAAGTTCCTATGAAAGAATACTTTGAAGCATATGGTGCGTCACAAACATTTTGACTACTTGTGGAGCCAAGCGGACTCCGTATGGTCGGATATCCATGTTTTAGTTAACGCTGCATAAAACTAATTCGAGCAGCGATTATAGACTAGTTCTTGTGTAGTTGCACTCGATTTTTTCCATTCTACTTCACTAAACATCTCCATATGAGATCAATTACTTGTAGGTAAATGCAAGAGACCTCGGCTATGATGATGCACTAGGTCCATAGCTGTGACTTTGTGTATGTTCTGGAAATGCGTTTGTCGAGTGCTCATTAAGAAAGTTTCTATACAAGTTTCTGAATGAACTCCTTAAGAAAAGTTCTCCAAAGTTCCTATGAAAGAATCCTTTGAAGCATCTGGTGCGTCACAGATGTTTGACTACTTGTGGAGCCAAAGCGGACTCCGTATGAGTCGAGATGTCCATGTTTGATTAACCTTTGCGCTTAAAGCGATTCGAGCAGCGATTCTGGACTAGTTCTTGTGTAGTTGCATTATATTTTTCCATTCTACTTCACTAAACATCTCCATATGATATCCAATTACTTGTAGGAAATGCAAGAGACCTCGGTTATGATGATGCACTAGGTCCATAGCTGGGACTTTGCATATGTTCTCGAAATCGTTTGTCGAGTGCTCATTAAGAAAGTCTATACAAGTTTCGACGAACTCCTTAAGAAAAGTTCTCCAAAAGTTCCCTATGAAAGAATCCTTTGAAGCATCTGGTCGTCTAAGCGTTTTGACTACTTGTGGTGCCAAAAGCAGAGACCGTATGAGTCGAGATGTCCATGTCTCGTTAACCTTTGCATAAAAGCTGGTTCGAGCAGCGATTCTGAGACTAGTTCTTGTGTAGTTGCATTCTATTTTTCCATTCTACTTCACTAAACATCTCCATGAGATCCAATTACTTGTAGGAAAGCAAAGAGACCTCGGTTATGATGATGCACTAGGTCCATAGCTGGGACTTTGTGTATATTCCGAAATCGTTTGTCGAGTGCTCATTAAGAAAGTTTCTATACAAGTTTCTGCACGAACTCCTTAAGAAAAGTTATCCAAAGTTCCCTATGAAAGAATCCTGGGAAGCATCACTGTCACAAGCGTTTGACTACTTGTGGAGCCAAAATGAACTCCGTATGGTCGGATCTCCATGTTTGATTAACCTTTGCATAAAAGCGATTCGAGCAGCGATTCTGGACTAGTTCTTGTGTAGTTGCACTCAATTTTTTCCATTCTACTTCACTAAACATCTCCATATGAGATCCAATTACTTGTAGGGAAATTCAAGAGACCTCGGTTGTGAGGATGCACTAGGTCCATAGCTGGGACTTTGTGTATTTTCTCGAAATGCGTTTGTCGAGTGCTCATTAAGAAAGTTTCTATACAAGTTTGAACAAACTCCTTGAAAAGTTCTCCAAAGTTCCCTATGAAAGAATTCTTTGAAGCATCTGGTCGTCCAAACGTTTTGACTACTTGTGGAGCCAAAGCGGACTTCGTATGAGTCGGATGTCCATGTTTGATTAACACTTGTGCAATACATTTCGAGCAGCGATTCTGGACTAGTTCTTGTGTAGTTGCACTCGATTTTTCCATTCTACTTCACTAAACATCTCCATATGAGATCACATTACTTGTAAGGAAATGCAAGAGACCTCGGTTATGATGATGCACTAGGTCCATATTTGGGACTTTGTGTATGTTCTCGAAATCGTTTGTCGAGTGCTCATTAAGAAAGTTTCTATACAAGTTTACGAGCAACTCCTTGAGAAAAGTTCTCCAAAAGTTCCTATGAAAGAATCCTTGGAAGCATTTGGTGCGTCACAAGCGTTTTGACTACTTGTGGAGCCAAAGCAGACTTCGTATAGAGTCGGATGTCCATGTCTCGATTAACACTGCATAAAATTGGTTTCTGAGCAGCGATTCTGAGACTAGTTCTTGTGTAGTTGCATTCTATTTTTCCATTCTACTTCACTAAACATCTCCATATGAGATCCAATTACTTGTAGGGAAATGCAAGAGACCTCGGTTATGATGATGCACTAGGTCCATGCATTTGGACTTTGTGTATGTTGTCGAAATCGTTTGTCGAGTGCTCATTAAAGAAAGTTTCTATACAAGTTTATGAGCGATCTCCTTAAGAAAAGTTCTCCAAAAAGTTCCTATGAAAGAATCCTTTGAAGCATCTGGTCATCACAAACATTTTGACTACTTGTGGAGCCAAAGCAGGACTCTGTATGAGTCGAGATATCCATGTTTGATTAACTTTGCATAAAACTAATTCAGACCAGCGATTACAAACTAGTTCTGTGTAATTGCACTTGATTTTTTCCATTCTACTTCACTAAACATCTCTATATGAGATCCAATTACTTGTATAGAAATGCAAGAGACCTCGGTTATGATGATGCACTAGGTCCATAGCTGGGACTTTGTATATGTTCTCAAAATCGTTTGTCGAGTGCTCATTAAGAAAGTTTCTATACAAGTTTCTCAATGAACTCCATTAGAAAATTTCTCCAAAAGTTGAAGAATACTTTGAAGCATCTGGTCATCACAAATGTATTGACTACTTGAGGGAGCCAAAAGCGGACTCCGTAGAAAGTCGGATGTCCATGTTTCGATTAACACTTGCATGAAACTAATTCGAGCGATAGTTAGAGACTAGTTCTTGTGTAGTTGCATTCTATTTTTCCATTCTAATTCACTAAACATCTCCATATGAGATCCAATTACTTGTAGAGAAATGCAGAAGACCTCGGTTATGATGATGCACTAGGTTCATAGCTGGAACTTTGTGTATGTTCTCGAAATCGTTTGTCGAGTGCTCATTAAGAAAGTTTCTATACAAGTTACGAACGAACTCCTTAGAAAAGTTCTCCAAAGTTCCCTATGAAAGAATTCTTTGAAGCATCTGGTCGTCACAAACGTTTTGACTAGTTGTGGAGCCAAAGCGGACTTCATTATGTGTCGAGATGTCCATGTTTGATTAACCTTTGCATAAAACCGATTCGAACAGCGATTCTGAGACTAGTTCTTGTGTAGTTGCACTTGATTTTTTCCATTCTACTTCACTAAACATCTCCATATGAGATCCATTACTTGTAGGGTAATTCAAGAGACCTCGGTTATGATGATGCACTAGGTCCATAGCTGGGACTTTGTGTATGATCTCGAAATGCGTTTGTCGAGCTCATTAAGAAAGTTTCTATACAAGTTTAGAGCGAACTCCTTAAGAAGTTCTCCAAAGTTCCCTATGAAAGAATCCTTTGAAGCATCTGGTAAACACAGACGTTTGACTACTTGTGGAGCCAAAATGGACTTCATATGAGTCGAGATATCCATGTTTGATTAACCTTTGCATGGCCCGATTCGGACAGCGATTCTGAGACTAGTTCTTGTGTAGTTGCACTTGATTTTTCCATTCTACTTCCTAAACATATCCATATGAGATCTAATTACTTGTGAGGGAAATGCAAGAGACCTCGATTATGATGATGCACTAGGTCCATAGCTGGGACTTTGTGTATGTTCTTGAAAGCAGCGTTTGTTGAGTGCTCATTAAAAAGTTTTTATACAAGTTTACGAACGAACTCCTTAAGAAAAGTTCTCAAAAGTTCCTATGATAGAATCCTTTGAAGCATCTGGTGTCGTCACAAGCGTTTGACTACTTGTGGAGCCAAACCGGACTCGTATGAGTCGGATGTCCATGTTTGATGAACAACTGCATAAAGCGATTCGAGCGGTAGATTTATAGACTAGTTCTTGTGGTTGCAGCTCAATTTTTCCATTCTACTTCACTAAACATCTCCATATGAGATCCAATTACTTGTAGGAAATTCAAGAGACCTCGGTTATGATGATGCACTAGGTCCATAGGCTGGGATTTTGTGTATGTTCTCGAAATCGTTTGTCAGTGCTCATTAAGAAAGTTTCAATACAAGTTTCTGAGCGAACTCCTGAGAAAAGTTCTCCAAAAGTTCCCTATGAAAGAATCCTTTGAAGCATATGGTAGTGCGTCACAAACATTTTGACTACTTGTGGAGCCAAAGCGGACTCCGTATGAGTCGAGATATCCATGTTTTAGTTAACCTTGCATAAAACTAATTCGAGCAGCGATTATAGACTAGTTCTTGTGTAGTTGCATGATTTTTCCATTCTACTTCACTAAACATCTCCATATGAGATCCAATTACTTGTAGGTAAATGCAAGAGACCTCGGTTATGATGATGCACTAGGTCCATAGCTGGGACTTTGTGTATGTTCTCGAAATCGTTTGTCGAGTGCTCATTAAGAAAGTTTCTATACAAGTTTCTGAATGAACTCCTTAAGAAAAGTTCTCCAAAAGTTCCCTATGAAAGAATCCTTTGAAGCATCTGGGCGTCACAGATGTTTGACTACTTGTGGAGCCAAAGCGGACTCCGTATAGTCGAGATGTCCATGTTTGATGAACACTGCATGGCGATTCGAGCAGCGATTCTGGACTAGTTCTTATGTAGTTGCATTCTATTTTTTCCATTCTACTTCACTAAACATCTCCATATGAGATCCAATTACTTGTACGGAAATGCAAGAGACCTCGGTTATGATGATGCACTAGGTCCATAGCTGGGACTTTGTGTATGTTCTCGAAATCGTTTTCGAGTGCTCATTAAGAAAGTTTCTATACAAGTTTCTGAGCGAACTCCTTTGAAAGAATCCTTTGAAAGCATTTGGTGGAAATCACAAATGTTTTGACTACTTGTGGAGACAAAACAAACTCCGTTATGAGTGAGGATATCCATGTTTGATTAACCTGCGCAAAATTGATTCGGGACGAAGCGATTCTGAGACTAGTTCTTGTGTAGTTGCATTCTATTTTCCATTCTACTTCATAAACATCTCCATATGAGATCCAATTACTTGTGAGGAAATGCGAGACCTCGGTTATGATGATGCACTAGGTCCATAGCTGGGACTTTGTGTATGTTCTCGAAATCGTTTGTCGAGTGCTCATTAAGAAAGTTTCTATACAAGTTTACGACCGAACTCCTTAAGAAAATTTCTCCAAAGTTCCTATGAAAAATTCATTGAAGCATCTGGTTTTCACAAACATTTTGACTACTTATGGAGCCAAAAGCGGACTCAGTATGAGTTAGATATCCATGTTTGATTAACACTACATATAGCTGATTCGACGGCGATTTTACACACTAGTTCTTGTGTAGTTGCATTCTATTTTTCCATTCTAGTTCACTAAACATCTCCATATGAGATCCAATTATTTGTAGGAAATGCAGAGACCTCGGTTATGATGATGTACTAGGTCCATAGCTGGGACTTTGTGTATGTTCTCGAAATGCGTTTGTCGAGTGCTCATTAGAAAGTTTCTATACAAGTTTCTGAGCGAACTCCTTAAAAAAGTTCTCAAAAGTTCCCTATGAAAGAATTCTTTGAAGCATGGTGCGTCCAAAGCGTTTTGACTACTTGTGGAGCCAGCGGACTCATTATGAGTCGAGATGTCCATGTTTGATTAACCTTTGCATAAAGCGATTCGAGCAGCGATTCTGGACTAGTTCTTGTGTAGTTGCACTCATTTTTCCATTCTACTTCACTAAACATCTCCATAGAGATCCAATTACTTGTAGAGAAATGCAAGAGACCTCGTTTATGATGATGCACTAGGTCCATAGCTGGGACTTTGTGTATGTTCTCGAAATCGTTTGTCGAGTGCTCATTAAGAAAGTTTCTATACAAGTTTCGAGCGAACTCCTTAAGAAAATTTTCCAAAAGTTCCTATGAAAGAATCCTTTGAAGCATCTGGTGCGTCACAAGCGTTTTTACTACTTTTGGAGCCAAAGGACTCGTATGAGTTAGATATCCATGTTTAGATAACCTTTCATAAATGCGATTCGAGCAGCGATTCTGGACTAGTTCTTGTGTAGTTGCATTCTACTTTTTCCGTTCTACTTCACTAAAGATCTCCATACGGGATCCACTTACTTGTAGGGAAATGCAAGAGACCTCGGTTATGATGATGCACTAGGTCCATAGCTGGGACTTTGTGTATGTTCTCGAAATCGTTTGTCGAGTGCTCATTAAGAAAGTTTCTATACAAGTTTACGAACGAACTCCTTAAGAAAAGTTCTCAAAATTTCCTATGAAAGAATACTTTGAAGCATCTGGTTGTCCCAAAGCGTTTTGACTACTTGTGGAGCCAAAACAAACTCGTATGAGTCGGATGTCCATGTTTGATTAACAACTGCATAAAAGCTGATTCGAGCAGCGATTACATACTAGTTCTTGTGTAGTTGCATTCTATTTTTTCTATTCTACTTCACTAAACATCTCCATATGAGATCCAATTACTTGTAGGGAAATGCAAGATACCTAAGTTATGATGATGCACTAGGTCCATAGCTGGGACTTTGTGTATGGTCTCAAAATGCGTTTGTCGAGTGCTCATTAAGAATGTTTCTATACAAGTTTGAGCGAACTCCTTAAGAAAAGTTCTCCAAAGTTCCCTATGAAGAATCCTTTGAAGCATTGGTGCGTCACAAATGTTTTGACTACTTGTGGAGCCAAATGGACTCCGTATGGTCAGATATCCATGTTTACGTTAACCTTTATGGCTGATTCATAGACCGATTCTGAGACTAGTTCTTGTGTAGTTGCATTCTATTTTTTACTATTCTACTTAGAAACATCTCCATATGAGATCCAATTACTTGTAGGAAATGCAAAGACCTCGGTTTGATGATGATGCACTAGGTCCATAGCTGGGACTTTTGTGTATGTTCTCGAAATCGTTTGTCGAGTGCTCATTAAGAAAGTTTCTATACAAGTTTCAGACGAACTCCTTAAGAAAATTTCTCCAAAGTTCCTATGAAAGAATTCATTGAAGCATCTGGTTTCACAAGCGATTTGACTACTTGTGGATCAAAAGCGGACTCATTATGAGTTAGATATCCATGTTTACATTAACACTTTACATAAAAGCGATTCGGACAGCGATTCTGAGACTAGTTCTTGTGTAGTTGCATTCTATTTTTCCATTCTACTTCACTAAACATCTCCATATGAGATCCAATTACTTGTAGGAAATGCAAGAGACCTCGGTTATGATGATGCACTAGGTCCATAGCTGGGACTTTGTGTATGTTCTCGAAATCGTTTGTCGAGTGCTCATTAAGAAAGTTTCTATACAAGTTTACGAGCGAACTCCTTAGAAAAGTTCTCCAAAAGTTCCCTATGAAAGAATCCTTTGAAGCATCTGGTCGTCACAAACGTTTGACTACTTGTGGTGCCAGCGGACTTCGTATGAGTCGAGATGTCCATGTTTAAGTTAACAACTGCATGGCCCGATTCGACGAGCGATTCTGGACTAGTTCTTGTGTAGTTGCACTCGATTTTTCCATTCTACTTCACTAAACATCTCCATATGAGATCCAATTACTTGTAAGAAATGCAAGAGACCTCATTTATGATGATGCACTAGGTCCATAGCTGGGACTTTGTGTATGTTCTCGAAATCGTTTGTCGAGTGCTCATTAAGAAAGTTTCTATACAAGTTTACTGGCGAACTCCTTAAGAAAAGTTCTCCAAAGTTCCCTGAAAAGAATCCTTTGAAGCATTTGGTCGTCACAAACGTTTGACTACTTGTGGAGCCAAAGCAGGACTCCGTATGGTCGGATATCCATGTTTGATTAACACTCCCCAAAGCGATTCGAGCAACGATTCTGAGACTAGTTCTTGTGTAGTTGCACTTGATTTTTCCATTCTACTTCACTAAAATCTCCATATGAGATCCAATTAATTGTAGGAAATGCAAGAGACCTCGGTTATGATGATGCACTAGGTTCATAGCTGGGACTTTGTGTATGTTCTCGAAATCGTTTGTCGAGTGCTCATTAAGAAAGTTTCTATACAAGTTTCTGAGCGAACTCCTTAGAAAAAAGTTCTCCAAAGTTCCCTATGAGAATCCTTTGAAGCATCTGAGTGCGACACGGAATGTTTTGACTACTTGTGGAGCCAAAACGGACTTTGTATAGTCGAGATATCCATGTTTCGATTAACACTTTGCCATAAGCTGATTCGAGACAGACGATTCAGACTAGTTCTTGTGTAGTTGCTTGATTTTTCCATTCTACTTCACTAAACATCTCCATATGAGATCAAATTACTTGTAGGAAATGCAAAGAGACCCGGTTATGATGATGCACTAGGTCCATTCTTGGGACTTTGTGTATGTTCTTGAAATCACGTTTGTCGCGTGCTCAT
Source organism: Aegilops speltoides (assembly GCA_021437245.1). Classification (NCBI taxonomy): domain Eukaryota; kingdom Viridiplantae; phylum Streptophyta; class Magnoliopsida; order Poales; family Poaceae; genus Aegilops; species Aegilops speltoides. Next base: position 31,285 of record JAHHZJ010003325.1, read on the forward strand.
TATGAAAGTTTCTATACAAGTTTTGAGCGAACTCCTTGAAAACTTCTCCAAGTTCCTATGAAAGAATCCTTTGAAGCATCTGGTGCGTCACAAGCGTTTTGACTAGTTGTGGAGCCAAGCAGGACTCCGTGTGGTCAGATATCCATGTTTTAGTTAACACTATGCAAAAGCGATTCGGACCATGATTCAGACTAGTTCTTGTGTAGTTGCATTCTATTTTTCCATTCTACTTCATTAAACATCTCCTTATGAGATCCAATTACTTGTAGGAAATGAAAGAGACCTCGGTTATGATGATGCACTAGGTCCATAGCTTTGGGACTTTGTGTATGTTCTTGAAATCGTTTGTCGGTGCTCATTAAGAAAGTTTCTATACAAGTTTCTGACGAACTCCTTTAGAAAAGTTCTCCAAAAGTTCCTATGAAAGAATCATTTGAAGCATCTGGTCGTCACATATGTTTTGACTACTTGTGGAGCCAAAAGCGGACTTCGTATGGTCGAGATGTCCATGTTTGATTAACCTGTAAAAAGCCAGATTCGAGCAGCATTACGGACTAGTTCTTGTGTGGTTGCATTCTATTTTTCCATTCTACTTCACTATACATCTCCATATGAGATCCAATTACTTGTGAAATGCAAGAGACCTCGGTTATGATGATGCACTAGGTCCATAGCTGGGCTTTGTGTATGTTCTCGAAATCGTTTGTCGAGTGCTCATTAAGAAAGTTTCTATACAAGTTTCTGAATGAACTCCTTAGAAAAGTTCTCCAAAAGTTCCTATGAAAGAATTCTTTGAAGCATCTGGTCGTCACAAACATTTTGACTACTTGTGGAGCCAAAGCGGACTCCGTATAGTCGAGATATCCATGTTTTTAGTTAACAACTGCGAAAAGCGATTCGAGCAGCGATTCTGAGACTAGTTCTTGTGTAGTTGCACTTGATTTTTCCATTCTACTTCACTAAACATCTCCATATGAGATCCAATTGCTTGTAAGAAATCTGCAAAGACCTCGGTTATGATGATGCACTAGGACTATAGCTGGGACTTTGTGTATGTTCTCGAAATCGTTTGTCGAGTGCTCATTAAGAAAGTTTCTATACAAGTTTACGAATGAACTCCTTAAGAAAAGTTCTCCAAAGTTCACTATGAAAGAATCCTTTGAAGCATCTGGTCATCATAGAGCGTTTTGACTACTTGTGGAGCCAAAAGCGGACTTCGTATGATATGATATCCATGTTTGATTAACTTCATGCAAAGCGATTCGGACGACGATTCTGAGACTAGTTCTTGTGTAGTTGCATGATTTTTCCATTCTACTTCACAAAACATCTCCATATGAGATCAAATTAATTCTAGGGAAATGCAAAGACCCGGTTATGATGATGCACTAGGTCCATTGCTGGGACTTTGTGTATGTTCTTGAAATCGTTTGTCGCGTGCTCATTATGAAAGTTTCTATACAAGTTTAAGAGCGAACTCCTTGGAAAACTTCTCCAAGTTCCTATGAAAGTCCTTTGAAGCATCTGGTCGTCACAAACGTTTTGACTAGTTGTGGAGCCAAAACAGACTCGTATGAGTCGAGATATCCATGTTTAGTTAACACTATGCAAAAAGCGATTCGAGACAGACGATTCTACGACTAGTTCTTGTGTAGTTGCATTCTATTTTTCCATTCTACTTCACTAAACATCTCATATGAGATCCAATTACTTGTAGAAATGAAAGAGACCTCGGTTATGATGATGCACTAGGTCCATAGCTGGGACTTTGTGTATGTTCTTGAAATCGTTTGTCGGGTGCTCATTAAGAAAGTTTCTATACAAGTTTCTACGAACTCCTTTAGAAAAGTTCTCCAAAGTTCCCTATGAAAGAATCATTTGAAGCATCTGGTCGTCACATATGTTTTGACTACTTGTGGAGCCAAGCGGACTTCATATGAGTCGGATGTCCATGTTTGATTAACCTGTCTGCAAACTGATTCGAGCAGTATTCGGACTAGTTCTTGTGTAGTTGCATTCTATTTTCCATTCTACTTACTAAACATCTCCATATGAGATCCAATTACTTGTGGAAATGCAAGAGACCTCGGTTATGATGATGCACTAGGTCCATAAGCTGGGGCTTTGTGTATGTTCTCGAAATGCGTTTGTCAGTGCTCATTAAGAAAGTTTCTATACAAGTTTGAATGAACTCCTTAGAAAAGTTCTCCAAAAGTTCCCTATGAAAGAATTCTTTGAAGCATCTGGTCGTCACAAACATTTTGACTACTTGTGGAGCCAAAACGGACTCCGTATGAGGTCAGATATCCATGTTTTGATTAACGCTTGCGAAAAGCGATTCGAGCAGCGATTCTGAGACTAGTTCTTGTGTAGTTGCACTTGATTTTTCCATTCTACTTCACTAAACATCTCCATATGAGATCCAATTGCTTGTGAGGAAATGCAAGAGACCTCGGTTATGATGATGCATAGGTCTATAGCTGGGACTTTGTGTATGTTCTCGAAATCGTTTGTCGAGTGCTCATTAAGAAAGTTTCTATACAAGTTTCTGAATGAACTCCTTAAGAAAAGTAATCAAAGTTCACTATGAAAGAATCCTTTGAAGCATCTGGTCGTCATAGGCGTTTTGACTACTTGTGGAGCCAAAAGCGGACTTATTATGAGTATGATATCCATGTTTGATTAACACTTCATAAAGGCGATTCGAGCAGACGATTCTGAGACTAGTTCTTGTGTAGTTGCATGATTTTTCCATTCTACTTCACTAAACATCTCCATATGAGATCAAATTACTTGTAGGAGAATGCAAGAGACCTCGGTTATGATGATGCACTAGGTCCATTTGGGACTTTGTGTATGTTCTCGAAATCCGTTTGTCGAGTGCTCATTAAGAAAGTTTCTATACAAGTTTACGACGAACTCCTTAAGAAAAGTTTCAAAAGTTCCCTATCAAGGAATCCTTTGAAGCATCTGGTTGTCACAAACATTTTGACTACTTGTGGAGCCAAAGCAGACTCCATTATGAATCGGATATCCATGTTTGATTAACCTTACTGCATAAAGCGATTCGAACGAAAGTTACATACTAGTTCTTGTGTAGTTGCATTCATTTTTCCATTCTACTTCAATAAACATATCCATATGAGATACAATTACTTGTAGGAAATGAAAGAGACCTCGGTTATGATGATGCACTAGGTCCATAAATGGGACTTTGTGTATGTTCTCGAAATCGTTTGTCGAGTGCTCATTAGGAAAGTTTCTATACAAGTTTCGAACTTACTCCTAAGAAAAGTTTTCCAAAGTTCCTATAAATAATCCTTTGAAGCATCTCAGTGCGTCATACGTTTTGACTACTTGTGGAGCCAAAAGCGGACTTCGATATAGTCAGATGTCCATGTTTGATTA
>JAHHZJ010003326.1:0-76798 GCA_021437245.1 Aegilops speltoides
GGGGACTCGGTTTCTTCGAAGGTCGCCCAATTTGGGACTCGGCCTTCTCGAAGGTCATCTCTTGGGACTTCAGGTGAGGTGGCCTGCCGAGATGTCTTGAAAGATCTTGGGTCTGGAGTGCGCCTACCCCACGGCCCATTACTCCAAACAAGTATAAAGCAAACTATACTATGAATTAGCCGGTTTCAACGAGGCACATACATGGTCCATGTAGAGCACACTTTTAGAAAAATGGAACTCACCAGAAAGAATCCTAGAATAACATTGTACTCGCGCATCACAACAAAAAATGGAGATTTGTCAGTCCTTCTGAGCTGAAGTTAGTTTGGTCTTGTGGGGAGTAATGTAACCATCCTTAAACTGCTCCTTCTGATGAGAAGATAGACATGGCTTCTTCATCTTGGCATAATCGGAACTAGTCACTTCACGTACTCCATATTCTTCTTCAGAGGAAGATGGTCCCTGTTTGCTCGAAAAAAAGGAAAGGAAATATTTAAAACAGCATAGATAAAGCACTTCTCAAGGACAATACCACTTTTTCATGACAATATCTAAATAGTAGCACAACACCAATAGAGATGACAAAGCTCAATCATATGGATGAAATCAGTGGGTGAGTACCAACATTTGTTAGGAGGCTGATTGTGTAGAGCATACAAATGAAGCACTTCTCGGGAACCATCTGTTGCTATCTACGGGGGTGGCCATGCTTACTATATACTCCTCGATTAGTTTAATGTTTCCAACATCTTCTTGTGCAGTTCCACTAAAATATATGGTATCTTCAAAGAAGATCCCTGTTTGCACAAGTAGAGAAAATTACGTATTACATTAAGAGTGGCATCAAATCAGTGGCAAAACAATTGCTCGTGCCAGCCATAGCAATAAATTAAGATGCAAAACTATATCATTACTTGTGTCATCACAGTTCTAGAGCTTCATTACAGGACCGGGAGTTGATTTTTGCTTTTCTTCCGCTTGTTGTTCCCTTCATCACTTGGTTCAATAACAGACAAGCTTCGCCTTCAATGTAAGATTTGGCATGTTAATTAGGGAGCACAAGTATAGTACTAAACTTAATTTTCTGATGAAAGTGGCAAAATACAGGTCAGCACTTGTGAAATATCCTTATCTTACCTCAATGGGATATTATTGTGCACATACAGATTGGAAGTCTTGTCTCCATTTGTGTAGTTCACTAAAATCAAGCAACATTGTCGTACAAGTAGCACAACATATGAAAGCACACTTCAGAATCATGTGAAAGAAGGCTAGTACTGACCTCTCATGATGCGGAATTCAAACAACTCACAAGAAGAAGATCGGAACCAAATTTGCCTTAATGGATAGGAAGTAAGATATCCTCTTGTGCAGTTCCACTAAGATCAAGCAATCAAGCAACATTGTCGGTGTGACATTTTGGTTGAACTGCACAAAACACTCTTAAAACAAAAGTGTTTTGTGCGGTGCAACAAAAGGTCACAATGGCAACTAAGGTGAAGTAGATAACCCTGTTTACCGAGAGGTGCAAAGGAAACAACTAGTGGTCAATAACGGTGGATGACACGAAGCCAACAAAAGAAGCATCTACCTTATCTAAATGGGAAAGAAAGCAAGGCGGTAGCATTTCTCAAGCGGTGGCATTGATTAATATTAACATAGAGATTATATTAACAATAAAATTCGTTAAACATGTAATTTGCTTTTAAGCTGTGGCATTGCATCAATTTTCAGTGCATTATTAGAGGTGTTTGTTTACGAGGGACATTTTGGTGTAGGGACTAAAAAACTCCATGTCGGTCACATCTAAACCAAAGCAGGAGGGACTTTTAGGGACTAAAAGTGGGCATTTGGGACTAAAGAAAAGACCCGAGGAGTCTTTTGGGACTTTTCAACAGTTGCCTGCCACGCATCACACCTTGTTTCTATTAGTTCATTACTAGGGGTAACATGGTCTTTTATCATGTCATTTAATAACCTCTAGTCCATGTTTAGTCCTTGGAACCAAGCAGGTAGGGACTAGGGAGTTTTTAACCAAACAGGGCCATAGATTAATAGCTAATGAGTTGCACGGGACAGTGGACGCACCAGCACCATGTGCATCTACCGATGTACTGTGGTCATGCAACAAAGAACAAACAACCAAGGAGCATATTTGTGTTGGTCCCAGTTTTGTTATCTTTAGACACCTTTCCTATGTGGTGTGACAAATCTAGTCCTGCTCAGACTCTATAGCCTTGTCCCTTCCTTTCCTTTTTGAACTAGTACTTTCTCCCCTTCCTTTCCTCTTTGAACCATGTCCTAGATTTATGTGATACAACTTTCCCCACTACTTTCCCCCATTCCTTTCCTCTTTGAACCACATCCTAGATTCATGCTATGCAACTTTCCCCCTTCATTTCCTCTTTGAACCACGTCCTAGATTCATGCTATATACAACTTTTCCCATTACTTTCCCCCACTCCTTTCCTCTTTGAACCACGTCCTAGATTCATGGTATACATGCAGCTAGAGCAATGCATTGGAGTAAGTAAATATACCTTAAGGTTCTTGGGCGTGGTTAAATTGGGCGGCAGACGGCGAAGAAGAAGAAGCGTCGGAGGCCCCCACGCCGCCCCGCTGGGTGGAAAGTGAACATTAGCGCTTGATAGTGGATTCCCTCCCTTGCCGGCAGCAGCAGTTAAACCTCCTTCCTTCTCGTGGACGGATCCTGCTGGCTCTTTGAGCAGCGATGAGAGAGAGGCAGCAGAAGTCTTGTTTAGATCTGGAGAGGCGAGAGTGTGAAGAAACAATACAAGCGGCGAGGCTCCAGTGAGAGGCGAGAGATTGTGAAGAGCAACTTCTAGCGTGAGGCTCCAGCGTGTATATATATCTTTGGAGAGAAGTGTGAAGCGTGCAAACCCTAGAAAACATTTTGACCAGTCATAGAATCCTCTGGCAAAAATTATGCTCAAGTGTAGTTATCGAACCGAGACCTCAAGTTTGATGGCGAACAGGCTAACCAGCTACACAACTCTCCGTTATGTTCAGCGAGAGGAAAATAACCTTTTATACATTCCTGCATTAGTGTAGCGGGCATGCCATGTTTTTTGTGTGTGTTTGTGGGAGTCATTAGGATTTCAATCATAATCGTGTCATGTGGCTTTGGTGGTAAGATATCCCAGTGGTGCAGAAATAATGCAGCCTTAGTCACCTTAACTCTCTCCATGTAATGCGTTGGGTCCCACAGTCGGAGGTGAAACAAACAAATTAATAAGAAAAATTAAAAGCGCCAGCGGTGTATCTTACTACCTCACAAATCTCACTACTACTCGGGAACACTGTCCAATTGATCCCTCTGTTCACTCACGTACTATTTTAAGTGAATCCTTATTATAACATGCACACAAATTTTGGGCACTTGTATTCGACTTAATTCAGTGTGTCACTGTATCTCGTATACTTACTACTCCCTCCGTCTAGGTGTAATTAGTCACGTTAGAAGGTGCAACGGGACCAAGGTGCGTGCGTGTGCGTGTGTGTGTGTTTAACAGCATGTGTGTGTGTTAGAGAGTGCGACAGATCGACCTACTCTCTGGAGATATGGTGTGTAGTGTACGATTTTAGCTTGCGAGTGGTGCATCCTCTTGTTTCGGGCATGTCCAGTAGGGACATCAGGACAGCTGCCACGCCGCTCTGACCAGCTGGCCCACCCAAAGCCCCTCCACCGCCGTCTTGCTTCCCACCAAGCAGTCAGCGCCGCTCAAAGAATCGGTGCCGCATTCATGCAGGCGAAGCGGACCGCGACCTCTCACAGCACAAGAGTGATGGTTGCTTTGTCCGTCCAACTTCTTTGGGTCTATGTGATTTGATGGCTCATTGGTCTTTATTCTGAGGTGGTAGGACTGCTTTGGATGTCCCACGCTTTCGGTGAAAGGAGGTAGTAGATTACAACTTTCTCCATTCTTACATCGAGAGGAGTGCAAGAAGCGGTGAAAACCATGAGAGCTCGGTGATTACATGGCCCACCTCACACTATCACCGTGCGACACCTAACTCTTTACATAGTACTCCCTCCGTTCCTAAATATTACTAGATGAGTCCCCGCTCGTTGCCGCGGAACAACGGTATATCTCTCTGTGCAAAATTATCGATTTCATAGAACTAAAAAAAAATCTATAACCGCATGACAAATGTGGTAGCCAAACTAAATAAATTCCCATCATCATTTAGATCATCCCGTAAGGAAAAAGATCAGCCAACTCCTCTCTGCATAATGGGATTATATTTTTCTTTTGACATGTTAATGGGACTTAAAAGCTCACTTACATGCATGCTACGGTGCATGCTTGCATGCGAACATGTTGATGTGATTTAAAACCCACTCACATGCATGTGCCATGGTATTTCTGCATGCTTGCATGTGGCTTAGTCTTGAGCCTCTCAACGTCTAGATCGGGGCGACTATTATGACTGATTTACTTCATCTAACAGCTCGTCAATTTTGATGATGTGGCTCAAGGAGAGGATAGAGAATTCCTAGTAGTGGGGGCTAGCTATTACTAGTAGATAAGTCTTTGTAGAGATTCCACTAGGTGAACTACATACGGAACAAAATGAATGAATCTACACTTAAAATGCATCTATATACATCCGCATGTGGTTAATGGTGAAATATCTACAAAGACTTATATTTAGGAACGGAGGAAGTACTAGTATAGTACTAGTACGTATTATAATTTATCAGCGAGATAAATTTGTACAATGCTATGAAGCTTCCAGCTCCTGTTACATGTATCTTGTGTCCAAGGTTGCCCGTCGCAACATTTCATCAAATACAAAGGAGACTAACATGCATGCTATTGCATCTCAATGATTGACATATCATAGAAAATATGTACTCCCTCCGTTCCAAAATAAGTGTCTCAACTTTGTGCAAACTTTAGTACAAAGTTGTAGTACTACTAAAGTTGACACTTATTTTGGAGCAGAGCAGCTAAAAAAAAAATGATCCATGCGGTCCTAGCCCTTGAGCAGTGAACCTGACCGGGCTTCAATTTGCTAGCGTTCGAGCTTCCTAATAAATGAAGTTTGCAACCTTTTGACCATCGGATCATTTTGTGCGGTTTCACCAAAATCGAGATGAGCATCCAGTGGCAAAGAAATTGAAGAAGCGTGATTAGAATAAGATTACTAGGACTAGTTGATGAGACATAAACTCATCACAAATCACTGATCGTAGAAGCGGTAGAAAGTATCGGTATGTGCGGGGCAAAAGTAGAGAAATATCCACGAGGAGTGATGTGGGCATTTGGAGCGATGGTGCAATCCGGCTGTAAAGGGAGTTGTACACGAGGGGCGTAGCTCAACCTTGAGGAGGCGGCGGGGGCGGCAAGCCCCACGTCGCGGCGATGAGCAAGGGACAAAGGCAACCTCCGGCTTTGTGAGAGAAACGGCGGGGACCCTGATCGGGGCGTCTGCGGCGGTGGGTTTTCACCGTCGGCGGCAGCCACGCATCTACACTAAGCATCCACCCCTTCCCCAGCGGGCGTGATCCGCCGGGATGTTAGAGATGTGGCCCTGATCGTTTTGTGCGAGAGTGTGAAGATAGCAACCGACAAGCAACCGTGTAGGCTGGCCCGTCGACTATGTATATAGTGGGCGGTTTCCTTTTCTCTCCATATGAACCTATCATATTAATGTCGTGCCCTGAAGAAAAAAATTATTTATAAATGGCGACACCTACTACTCGTTCTCCTATAACCTTGCGCTTGGCATCTCAAAATATTAACCTGCGATTGGCTCTTAGCCTCTTAGGGAAGTTCGAGCAATAATGGTAGTGCAGTATATATCGTTACGGTGATATGAGACCGAATGAATTGCTGCCGTCCACCGTGGCGAGGTCGGCGAGGGAGTGCTACTACATACGGAGCAAAGCGAGTGAATGTACACTCTAAAATACGTCTATATACATCGGTGTTTGGAGTATGTACTAGTAGTTCATATTGAAATCTACTAAAGGACATATATATTCCAAACAATATGATATAATCTCTATAACCAAGGTAGTAGGGATGAGGAGCAAGCGGAGGGAGTAGTAAATTTTCTCCTCGTCCTGCGAGCCCACAGCGCATGGGCGAGGGAGCAAGCTTCACCTCATCCTGCGAGCCACCGCGCCCGTGGTCGGGAGGCGGCGTACTAAGCAAGCTTCTCCTTGTTACTGCGAGTTGATGGGAGACATCAAAAGTACTCAGTGTATAGAGCCTTGCCTCTAAGGTAGGCCCACATGGTTTGCCTCTTTTTAATTTAACATAACGCGTCAAGTGCAATTTGTTTGTTCACCCGTGGTAGAGCGATCCTCCCTCCACCAAGTGGACAACGATTACCGTGCCAAATTACCATGTGGGCTGCCTTTTTATGTCTGAAATAGGCTCCACCGTGTACCAGGCATTGGGTGTGGTTGGGAAAGAGGCGGGGAGTACATGCGCCGTGCATGCACCTCTTCTCTTCGTGCCGTCCCCCACTACGTTGGTGTGTGTGAGAGATACAAACCGCGTTCTGAGTGTTTTTGTTTTGTGGTGGGGGTGGGGTGGGGTGGGGTTGATTTCGTGAATTATTTGTGGGAATATGTCGATGACATCTCAAACAAAATTTTGCATGCAATGTGTGTGAAATGGAGGCCTATCCATATCATACATAGAGGTCGGGCAATCCACGAGAAGAGAGCGGAGGGTCATAGCTACCGATAGAGTCGAAGAGAGGATCAGAAATGCGAATTGGGTGCGAGATCGATGAAAGAGCCATCGAAATTGTGTGTGTGTGTGTGCAAGTCAAAGATATAGAACAAGTGGCCCTCAGGAACATTAGAGGGCACATGTCAAGTTTGTGTGTGGCGGGGAGACATGACTAGGCGCTTGATGTATCGGGTGTGTGGGGGGAGGGGGTGGGGGAGGGGTGGCGAGAGGCCTAACTATAGAGGTAGAACGACTCGTATATGTGTTGAGAAGGAGACCCAGCTATGTCTTGAGGGAGATCGGTCGACATCCATACATAAGCGAAGGGCGGGAAATATGATGGGACAGAGAGAGAGAGAGGAGAGAGGAGGGAGGGGAGGGTGAGGAGTCTGGACTGGGGGTGTCCGGATAGCCGAACTATCACTATCGGCGGACTCCAAGACTATGAAGATACAAGATTGAAGACTTAGTCCGTGTCCGGATGGGACTTTCCTTGGCGTGGAAGGCAAGCTTGGCGTCTACGGATATGTAGATCTCCTACCATTGTAACCGACTCTGTGTAACCCTAGCCCTCTCCGTTGTCTATATAAAGCGGAGGGTTTTTAGTCCGTGGGACACAACAATAACAACAATCATACCATAGGCTAGCTTCTAGGGTTTAGCCTCCTTGATCTCATTGTAGATCCACTCTTGTACTACCCATATCATCAATATCAATCAAGCAGAGGTAGGGTTTTACCTCCATGAAGAGGGCGAACACTGGGTAAAAACTGTCGTGTCCTTGTCTCCTGTTACCATCCGCCTAGATGCTGATTGGGACCCCTACCGAGATCCGCGGTTTGACACCGACATTGGTGCTTTCATTGAGAGTTCCTCGTGTATGTCGTCACCGATAAACGATGGCTCCTTGATCATCAACAACAACGACACGATCCGGGCGAGACTTTTCTCCCGGACAGATCTTCGTGTTGGCGGCTTTGCCTGCGGGCAATTCACTTGGCCATCTGGAAGCGAATCAGCTTCGCCCTGGCCGCCAGTTCAGATTTGGAAGTCTAAACTTCACGGTGACATCGCGGAGAATTGATCTTGATGGATTGAGCTATAGCGGCGTGCCGCCTTTGTCACGATGGGCATGATTTAGCTCTGCTGCGGATAGTGTCACGGAGGCGCTGCGAGTCGCTCGATCCTCAATTGAACCGGTGGCAGAATCGAGGAAGGGTGGCTAGACACCGCCTTGGGGGCTGCTACATCTCTGGCGATGGAGCCAAATACCGACCTTGTCCCTTGTGAGGATCGTGACTCCAAGGTGCGGACTCCTCGCGGACTCGAACCTCCACGCCCCTCAATCGAATCGATTGGCGCCGATCATGGAGTTCACCGCCACGGACATCTTTCAACACTCACCTTTGGCGACATCCTGAATTAGCTAACGTATCTCTCGTTATCGAGGAGAGCCTGGCGAACTGCGGTCGGGGCGGTTGGGATCTGAGCGACGAAGAAATTCAAAGCCCACCCACCACCCACTTTGTAGCCAGCTGTCGGCGATCTAACGACATGCTAGACTACGACTCGAAGACATCGGCCGGTATGGGCGGCGATGCGGGAGGCGACCAGAACCAGCGCCTACGGGGCACTAGAAGACCACCTCGTCATATGACATATACATGGTGGACATCCCAAAGGATGGGAATGGCGAGGAAACAGCGGAGGAAGATTCCTCCAAAAAGCAGCCTAAGCGCCGGCGTCAGAGGCGCCGCTCTAAATCCCGCCACAGCAAGAATGGAGATTCCGGCATCGGAGATAATAACACCCCAGACAGTGCCGAAGACAACTCCCTCCAGCAAGATTCAGCACAGGAGGACGGAGAAGCCAACCCTCATGAGAGGCGGAGCGAAGAGGTGAGGATGATAATTACATGCCTCCCTCTGGAGGCGAGGCAAGCCTCGGCTGACAGCCAATTCGTCGTGCACGAGGATCCCGTCGAACAAGAGCGTTTTAAACGCAGGCTTATGGCCACGACAAATAGCCTAAAGAAAAAGCAACAACAGCTTAGAGCTGATCAAGATCTGCTAGCCGACAGATGGACTGAAGTCCTTGCGGCCGAAGAGCATGAACTCGAACGCCCCTCCAAAAGCTACCCCAAACGCAAGTGGTCCCCCGATTAGAGGAGGAGGCATATAAACCTGCATCACCAACGCACAATACGGCTGACCGACCACCTCGTGGCTGCGACAGAGAGGCCTCTAGGCCCTCCACTAGAACCGTACCTCGGCACCGCTCGAAAAGTACGAAGCCACGGGGGAATGCGCCGGACTTGCGAGACATATTGGAGGATAAGGCAAGACAATCAAAATCGATCTACGGATCGCGTGGGCGCCCCACAATGCGCGACGACGACCGTCGCGCCAGATGCAGCAACTCCGGCCGGGCCGAACATAGTAGACAAAGCTCGCTCGAGCTACGTCGTGATATAGCCCAATATAGAGGCGCCGCACACTCACTATGCTTCACAGATGAAGTAATGGATCATCAAATCCTTGAAGGGTTCAAACCCGTGAATATTGAATCCTATGATGGCACAACAGACCCCGCGGTTTGGATCGAAGACTATCTCCTTCATATCCACATGGCCCGCGGCGATGATCTTCACGCCATCAAATATCTCGCACTCAAGCTTAAAGGACCAGCTCGGCATTGGCTTAATAGCTTGCCAGCAGAATCAATTGGGTGTTGGGAGGACCTGGAAGCCGCATTCCTTGACAACTTCCAAGGCACATATGTGCGACCACCGACGAGCGATGACCTAAGCCACATAATTCTGCAGCGAGACGAATCGGCGGACAATTACGGACATGGTTCTTAACAAAGAAAAATCAAATCGTCATTGTCCGGATCGAGAGGCCTCGCAGCCTTCAAACATAACATCCGCGACGAGTGGCTTGCGGCACCTAGGACAGGAAAAGCGAAATCCATGGCAGCCCTCACATCACTCATGACCGCTTACTGCGGAGAGGGCAGCTAGCTAGCCAGCGATAACAACCTCGGCAAATATTACGGCAGTCCGGACACCAAGGACCGCAATGGCAGGTCGCGTCGCAACAAAAACAAACACCGCGTTACGGCGATAACACTAAGGATCTGGCGGTCAGCGCGGATTGAGCTCAAACCCGATCAGCGGAAAAAGCCATTCAAAAGAACTACTCGGGTCCATCAATTTGGACCGAATACTGACCGCTCGTGCGGATACGGCACCCCGAAAACCAGCTAATCACACCAGCGAGGGACTGTTGGGTATTCAACACGCAGCAAGCTAATTACGAAAACAATGACAAGGGGCTGCATAGCGGCGGCGAGGAAGAGACCCGACCGCCGAACAATAGAGGATGAAAGGTTTCCCCCACAAGTGCGGACGGTGAACATGATATCGCAACCCACATACCCAAGAGGGGCGGAGCGTACAATCGAGGGGCGTATATGCGATGGAGCGATCGCCTCGAAGTTCAACCCATGGTCCTCTGCCCGATCACTTTTGATCAAAGGACCACCCACCGATATCCGCCACGGCGGATTCGCCACGTGGTTTTAGACCCAATCGTCGATGGATTTCACCTCACGAGTCACGATGGGCGGCGGCGGCAACTGAACCTGCTTTATCGGGATCACGGTCGCAAGATGGGCATAGACCCTCAAGGATTAAACCCACAATCGACCTTCAAAGCGTCATACCAGGTGTAGAGGCCAATTGCGCGAGCTCGATCACACTTGAAGTGGTCTTGGATCCCGGATAACTTCGAAGCGAGAGTTAATCTTGACATAGTTCCGTTCCAGCGTCTATCATGCTCTACTCGGACGGACCGTGTTTGCAAAGTTCAGCGGTGCCGCCTCATATACCTCAAGCTCAAGATGCCAGGCCCTCGAGGAGTCATCACGGTCAACGGAAACACTGAACGCTCCCTCCAAACGGAGGAACACATAGCGGCTCTCGCGGCAGAAGTACAGAGCAGCCTCTTAAGGCAATTCTCGAGTCCGGCCGTTAAGCGACTGGACGCGGCTAAACGTGCCCGGAGTAGCATACAACAATACTACCTGGCATGTTCTGAACACACGTAGCAATGCGGCTCCAACCCCAGCCCTTGCAAAATTGCAAGACTGGTCCTTCGCGTACATCATTATGCTCTAGAGATACCATGGACATAGGGGGAGGGGCACGACCACAACAGGCCCAGAGTGTGGCTCAACCACACCAGAGGCTCCCAAGTGTGTCATTCTATTTCCTTTTTCTTTTTTTTCTTATCCACAGGACTCCGTTCACGGAGGCCTGTCCGTGATGAACTGCCGAACTCATGATCCAACAGCCAGGGAGGGAGAAAGGCTACGACGAGTTTCCTAGGTGGTCTCCATTACGAGCATTAAATCTGTTTTATACACGTTCCGCAGCCTACCCTTTGGAGGGACATGTTTAATAGTCCCATCCCTTGCTTACCGCACTATTTGTATCGTTCTGCATTTATGGCAGTACTTCTTGAACAAACAATGCATCACTTTTTTGCTTATAATTGCATTTCTTTCTTATACATATGTTCATTTATGACATGTTGCATCCGTACACTTTAGTGCGGCTAAATACCGAGGGCTTAAGTTCCCCACATTATGGTGTGATAAGTCGAACACTTTCACAAGTCGGCACCCCAAACTTATAGCATTATATGCATTGGCTCGAATCATGTCTCGGGTCAATAGTTGGGTTTGCCGGCTCCCATGTTTTGGTACCTTACGTTCCGTTGTATCGGCTAAGGTAACCTTGGGAGAACCACTGCGATTGCGCCCAGATTGAGCTGGCGGCGCCTCGATGGAAAGCTAAAACTGTTGTCATGATAAAGAGAGCTGGTCGCTGTTCGAGAGGTTTTTCGAGTCCCTAAAGACTTATGCCGCTTAGGCGAGGAACCGGCTTTGTCCGCCCAGCGTGGATAGCGCCCGAACTCGGTCTTCGAACACTAGGGGCTTCGCTGAAATTTAAAATTATAGAATTCTATGGCTAAGTGAGAGTGTTCAAGCATTATAAGTCCGGTTGCCTCATTAAATCGTGTTGGCGCTTCCTAGATGGACCCAAAATGGGGGCAAGAGCGCTCAAGTTTATCGAACACCCCACTTTCGTGGCATGGGGCTGAAATAACGACTTGCCATCTCTCAGATTTGATAAGCGGCTGCCTGAAGGTAATGTTTTAAATCAATAAGCGTTGCCTAGCGCATATGAACAAAGTTTTCAGCGCGCGGGATAACAAAATGCGAGTCTACTCAAATATTACATCTTTGGAGCACTCACCGCAATCATCGGGCACCCTTGAGACACTCTTATAGTACATCTCGGGCGTGCGATACTCCTTGCCCGTCGGTGCCGCGTCGTCACAAGCTTCTCGGCGTACATCCTGCCCAGTGCACCTTCGCATGCGGGCAAGGGCCAACAGGCACCTTCAATCAAGCGGTAGTGCTGGCGACTTCCACCGGGGACACGCATCCACCAGCCGCCACATCGGGCGAAGTAGCTCCCAGTATGGCCTCCTTGGGCCTATGAGAACTATGAGGCCCTTCATGGCCTGTTCGGCCACCTTGTGGAGCTCGACCAGCTGCCGGATGGTCTCTAAGGGGCACGGATGTCGGCCTCGACATCTTGAGACGAAGACCTTCTCTGTCGAGCTCCCTCCTCGGCCCGTGAAAGCGGCAGCATCGGACCTGTTGTGGGGCAGATCTGCTAGCGCTCTGGAGAGCTCCAAATCGGGTAAGTAATAGGTAATTCACATTCACATGCTTGCTTTGCATGAAAAATGCCTTACCGCCGCTATTTTCTTCAACGCCTCGATTTCTGGAGGGCCTTGTGGGCTTGGCCTTAGCGGCTTTGGCACTCTCAAGAGGCAGGATAGCTCGGACTCTCGAGCCTTGAGTCACGCTCCAAACCCTCGTCCTTTTCACACGAGCACGGAGCTCTTGCTGTACCTCCGCCACCGCGCCTCTGCTTCTCTCGCTCGGCTCGCTCCGCGCATTGCGTTCGGCGCGACACCGCCTCCTTGAGAGTGCGCCACCTCGTTCGTGGCCTGGGTACCCACGTTATCCTTGTTATTTCTCTTGCAACCAAATCCTTTTACATGTAAGGTACAACTTCAATACGGTGTTACTCACCTTCCTTGTCCTCGAGCTGCTTCTTGCTTGCAGCCGAGCTCGCTCTCGGACCGCTCGAGGCTCTGCTTCAAGCATTGACCTCCGCGATCGGTCTGGCGGTCAACTCGCGCTTCTGCAATCCCATATTGACATATTTTTTAGACTCCTGCGTATATCTTTTAGATCCTCAGTCCGGCTTTTCTTTCCGAACACCGAACCGAGCATCGGGGCTCTTGTCTATGCGGTATTATATTACATATCTTAAAATTCTTACCTCAAAGCTTTGTTAGAAGGCTGCTGCGAGCTTCGGTCAGCCTGCTCTTGGCGGTGAACCTTGAATCACCGCACTCATGAGCGGTGTGGTGTTCTTCTTTGATGGAAGAGCCGTTGGCGCCTCCGGCAAGTTATTCGGCGCCTCGGTTGGGCGGAGACGCGCGGTGTCAGTCTTGCCCTTCTTACGAAGGGCCGCCCGCCGGACTTTGGAACCACTGCGGGTTCGGTGCGAGTCGGTGCAAAGTCCGGGAGGTTGCCTGCGGCACCTCGGGAGCCTCCTCCTCTGGTGGGTCCCCTCCGGGATCCCACCTCGGCGTCGTCGGCGTCACGGGGGTGGGCGGTGGGAAGAATCCATATCCCTCGTGCCCAGGACCCGCTCGGCAAGCGGGAAGATCATCCTTAGGCGGACTACGAGGTTGTATGCGGCATTAGAAAGACACTATGTGACAAAAAGAAAAATTGTAAACCATCTAGGAGTCCGGATACTTACGATCTCGCCGAGGCTTGGCCTTGAGGCCACTCCTCGTCGCCATTGCCCGGCGTTGGCGGAGCGATCCGGGAAGGTCCTTCCTTCTTGGACCCTTCGGCCTCCTCGTTGGGAGGCCTTCCTCTTCTTCTCTCCCCGCTGAGAAGAGGCCTCTTTCTTCTCCTCCTGCGTCCTCGTGGGAGAGTCGCCTTAGAGTCATCGGACGATGAGTCGATACCACTGACGCCGGGAACTCCTTGGGTTCCGTGGCCTTCTTCTTGGCCTTCTTCTCGGCACTCGTAAAGTTTGGGACCAGCAGCCTGTCAAGCGAGGCGTCCACTGGAGTCTTACGGAAGGGGCGGACAGTTAACTGTCCAGGATGTCTTCTGCCGATCTGTTAAAAGGTATTGGGAGTTTAGATCCCACATAGAGTCAAACTATGAAAAGCAAGTGTCCCATAAAGGATAACATAGCTTACCTCGCCGGCGGACGTGTGTGCTGAATCCGCGATCTTGATGGCGGATCACGGGAGCCAGCGCCCTTGAGCAACACCCTCGAGGCGCTTCATCGTAGTGTCGAAGAGCCGCTCAAAGTCGGTCTTGTGCGGATCAAACTCCACAAATTGAAGTCCCGTTCTTTGGCGGGGAGAATCCGGCGGACGAGCATGACTGGATCACATTGACAAGCAGGCTTCTTGTTCACAGAGTGCAGAGCAGGACTGGAGTCGGTCGGCTCTTCGAACTACCCATAGCAAGCCCTTCTCTTTCGGGAGGTGAGCTGCATGGGGATGCGAGATCTGAATTCGAGGCCGCTGCCCATTTAAGGTCCTTGGCTCGGTGATGTAGAACCACCCGATTGCCACCCTTTGATGGATTCCACGAAGGCACCCTCGAGCCAAGTGACATTGGGCATTTTCCCACCATGGCGCCTCCACACTCCGCTTGGCTGCCGTTGACAACCTTGACTTGACATTGAAGGTCTTTAGCCACAAGCGAAGTGGGGCTGGATCTGAGAGGAAGGCCTCACACGGACGATAAACACCGAGATATTGAGGATGAAATTTGGGGCGGATCGTGGAAATCCAGGCCGTAGTAGAACATGAGCCCCGAACAAAGGGTGGAGTGGGAAGCCCAGTCCAGCGGAGGAAATGGGAAGAATACCACCCTCTCATGGGGCACAGGGGTAGGGATGAGCTGCCCCTCGTCGGGCGACCGATCTGCGATGTCATTTGGATAGATATCGGCGTTGCGCAGCTTCTCGATGTGCCCCTCCGTAGCGGAGGAGGCCATCCACTGCCTCCGCTCCGGACATGGCTGGAGAAGGTCGAGGTGAGATGTCGGACTTAGGCGCTGGGCTCGAGTCTTGCGGAGATGGATAAGCAAAGGAGGAAGAAGGCATAGGTAAAAAGGTGGATCCTTATCCTTATATATGGGCGTGTGAAACTATCGTCCCTCTTGGCTGGTAAAACTAAAGCTTATCTCCCAAGCGCCGCAATCAATGGCGGTTGGGTTACCATGTCGTATTGATGGGAATCCCGGAATAAGGGAACACGATCTCTGCTTGACAAGGCGTGCCAAAAACCGCTTAGCTAAGCATGAGGTGGTATAATAAAAATGATTGAGTAAAAGCTTGGTTGTGGTGTGATGTCACGCCAAAAAATCGTCGACATATGGAACTTGTGTAAATATTATTCTCTCTATGGTGTTATGTGGAATTTATTTTCTGAGCGGACACTATCTGGTGTTCACAATCTTCTATGAATTATTAGGAGGAGAACCCGCCTTGCAATGCGAAGACAATATGCGCCGGACTCGTCGTCATTGAAGCCTGGTTCGAGAGCTCTTGAGGAGTCCTAGACTAGGGGTGTCCGGATAGCGAACTATCACTATCGGCGGACTCCAAGACTATGAAGATACAAGATTGAAGACTTAGTCCGTGTCCGGATGGGACTTTCCTTGGCGTGGAAGGCAAGCTTGGCGTCTGGATATGTAGATCTCCTACCATTGTAACCGACTCTGTGTAACCCTAGCCCTCTCCGATGTCTATATAAACCGGAGGGTTTTAGTCCGTAGGACACAACAATAACAACAATCATACCATAGGCTAGCTTCTAGGGTTTAGCCTCCTTGATCTCATGGTGGATCCACTCTTGTACTACCCATATCATCAATATCAATCAAGCAGGAGTAGGGTTTTACCTCCATCGAGAGGGCTCGAACCTGGGTAAAAACATCGTGTCCCTTGTCTCCTGTTACCATCCGCCTAGACGCACAGTTCGGGACCCCCTACCGAGATCCACGGTTTGACACCGGCGGAGGGAGAGGGGTAGAGTGTTTGATGGGTGATGGAGTTGCGTCTCGGAGATGTTGGGAGGCCTACTACACAACTGAGGTGGAACTACAATGTTATCAATAAGAGTGGGGATGTTTTTACGTGTGCTGTGCGTGATAGATCTGTCGGGATGCATCCATGGATGATGAAGGGGAACCATGTGTTTGGTAAGCAAACCTAACTAGATCGGTAGATCAATTGTTGTTTGTCGGAGGAAGGGAGAGACACAACTAATGAGGAAGGGTAAAAATGAGTTATAAGGACCTAGCTGGCTATATGTATAGCGAGAGATCGGTTGGTGTACGTCTATTTGTTAGAGGCAAATAAGGCCCAGCGAGACGCATAGACAGAGAGAATGGAGCTAGGAGGTGGTGCGAGAGGCCCAACTACTAGCTAGATAGGGGGAGGAGTGTGCGGTTGTGAGATCGATTAAAGAGGG
Organism: Aegilops speltoides; assembly: GCA_021437245.1. Taxonomy (NCBI): domain Eukaryota; kingdom Viridiplantae; phylum Streptophyta; class Magnoliopsida; order Poales; family Poaceae; genus Aegilops; species Aegilops speltoides. The sequence goes on from JAHHZJ010003326.1 coordinate 16,376, forward strand.
GTGATAGTTTACGTGTGTGCGGCCATATAGAGACACGAGGCAAGGACACATAAAGGAGGAGATTGGCGCTGTGTGTGTATCTTTGGTGGAGAGGTTTATCGATCGTGTGTGTTGGAAAGGAGTTGTGGAGACTCGGGAGAGCGACCTAAAGAAAAAAAATGAATGTGCCGGTGGATAGAATGCCGGGGGAGGGGGAGGAGGCGTGTGCATGCGAGAGAAAGTTAGTGGTAGCTACAAAGGTTAGAGGATTGTGTGGGTGTAAGAGACTAACAAAGATCATAATTTGATATGAAAGCGGATTCATATATTTGAATAGGAGATCATAGTGTTTTAAACATTGCATCCATGAATATAGCGGTGATACACGTGCTGTGCACATGTTATACCATAATGTGATAATGCATGGCGTTTGCAACTCACAGCTAAATGCCGAACAATCTAAACCATACTATACATCAAACAATCTCACATTTTATTTGAATTTCTGATAATGTGCGGCATTTGCAACTTACAACTAAATATTGAGCAATCTAAACAATACTATATATCGAACATTCTCACATTTTATTTGAATTTGTGGTAATGTCTGGTGTTTGCAACTCACATCTAAATACTTGTAGGCGTAGGGGGCAGGGCACCATACATAATGTGATAAACACATTATACATATGAGTATTGTTTAGATTATGAAGATCTAGCTGGAGCTAGAAATGTAATGTGATTTGAAATCAAAATAAAGTGGATTCAAAAAATCTAGTTCGAGTTCATATAGTACACATAGTTCATATGTAACTTGATACTGATCATGTGGTGTGCTGTGAAGATAATACACAAGCGATGGTTTAACTTGAAATAATGATGATTGTAGATCTTATTAAAGCAGAAAGCGAATTCAAATGCTTTGACTTCACAAAAATCATTACTGTAGATCTTATTCAAATTTAGTTCATATTGAAGCAGTAGTATATCGTTTGGAATGCACTAAAGCGTTCATTTGAGTAGTAGGTTGCATGCATTATACCGTAGCAAAAAAATTTAATTGAACATAACATGAATTCAAAGTTTTGAATGACATTTGTAGTCTTGCGCATTAATTTGGTGCGATTACCGTTAGGCTTGTCGTAAATTTCAACCAGCGCCTTATTAGCCGAAATATTTAAGATATATCTTTGTCTCGTTGTGCTCGAACAACTCCTCCATCTCAACCTGCCTTGCTATTCGAAATTACAGCAGCGGCGAAAACTCTCACCTCTGTGAAATCCCGACCGCATGAAATGCCGTGGTACCCCTAAACGAAAGAACCTCCTCAAATCGGTGGGGGTACTTTTGTAACTTACCCACATTTCGGACAAAGCGCGTCTCTAAGCCATGGTTCCCCACTGCCATCCCATCCGCCCACCCATTCATACACCGAGGCCGTGAAAACCCACGACGAAACCCCACACCCTGCTCCGTCCCCCACCCAGCCGGAGCCTCTTCCCCGACGACATCGTCCATAGCAACACCTCGACGTCCCTCATCTACCGTATCGGATGAGGATCCATCGTCGATCTCATCGTCCCGCCGGTTCAGCCATCCCGTCCTCCACCTCCAAGGAGCTGCCCCGATGTTCCCCTCGTCTTTCGCTCTACCTCCATTCCCACACCGTCGTCTTCACCTGCACCACCGAAAGAGCATCATCGTCACTGTTTCCTCAGATGAAGCTGTGGCCTAATTGGCGCCACCAAAGAGGTTGTACACTAATCGCTGCATTTTCTTTTTGATTCGATCTCACGGTGATGCTGGCGCTCGGTCCCGAGCCGACACGGCGCGACTCCATCCACGACGGCGTCGCCGGCCACTTCCTCCATGGTGTCGCTCCCTCGGCGGCAACGTCCACATCAGTAGGAGCTGCTGTTGCTTTAGCTCTCGCTCACGCTGCTGCTCTACTCTTGCTCTCGGTCCCCTGCCTGGTCTGCTCTTGCTATTGCTCTTGCTTGCGCTGCTGCTCTCGCTCTTGATCTTGCTTGCGATGCTGCTCCGTTGGCTACACTTGATCATTGAATCAACTTTTGGGTCGGTCGATTTCCAAAACTGGGCTCGCGGGGTGAAGGAAGAACCAGCCGCTTGGGGGGGGGGCTCATGGAGAGGTACCCACTATCTATCTTAGGGTTCGGGATGGGGCGATGGTGGCGGCGGTTGTGGGGCGTTGGCGATAGCGTGGGGATCGCGGGAAAAAAGCAGGGGGCCTAGAGGCATGGCAGGGCGGCGGACGGCGGTGGGAAGTGTTTTCGGGTGGGCGGGGGCGCACCGCCGGCGTGGTGACGGGCTGCTGTTTGGCCGGTAGTGGTTGGCGGCTCGAGGGGGTGGAGGTTGAAGATGAACCATAAGCCCTTGATTTCGTATCCACGGCTGCAAAATCGGTGACGAGAGATGAAAAAAGTCGATCGACCGGCGTGTAGCCTCACCTTGCTAGTGCGTTCGGTTTGACGAGCAAAATTCAATTTCGACAGCAAAATTCAATTTAAACGATTAGGTTCAGTTTGTGATTAAGTTCAGTTTACGACGAGTTAAGTTCAATTTAAGCAGTTAAGTTCGGAGATGGCGGCTGATGTATTTTACATCTAGCACTTTGTGGTTATGTATTTTCGTCATGTATTGGAGATGCTATTAGAATTCCCTCAGGTTAACGTTGTTCATTGTCTCTCTTGTCTGCTTCAGCCTCGGCGTCATACAACTCACGGAGCTGCTCCAGCGATGAAACCCTCCATCACAGTGAGGCGATACCTCGGGCTCCATCTCTAGGCGCCTAAGATCTTCTTCCCCTACTCCGACAGCAAAGTCGGCGGAGCATCCTCACCGACCAACCCAATCACGCTTGAGATCGACATGGCCGCCAAGAGGTTGTACACTTGTTGCATCTCTTATTTACTCTACATGTTATATATATTGTCCACTGAGCACAGTTTGTTCCTTTAGTGTCTCCTTGAAAGAAAAAACGTAGGAATTTCAATTTTCACTTGTCATCCTTTTCAAATTCCTATTCATGAAGCACAAGACTAAGAGATAGTAGCACAATAGCATTATAACCGTACATTTTCTTGTGGTTTGACTTAATCTCACCATGCTTCTTTGCATCCTGTGATCTTCCAATTGTTGTGAATCAAACACCCAGATTGGTAGAAATCATGTGTTTTTAAATTCTTTGTTTTGCACGTGCATTCCTAACCTATTCCTGTCTATTTCCTATCCCTGCATTTTTGGAATCCTCCACGTCAAATGAGCCCTTACAGAATTATTTCTCTTACAGATAGTTGTCAAAGAAAACCTTGCCTGGTTTGTCCCGCTCTGCTTGCTTGCGTCGTCCACCCAGCTCAGCTGCTCAGCGACGAAGGGTCCAGCACAGCGAGGATCCGCCTCGGGTGTCTTTCGCTGCCTTAGATCTTCTTCCCTTGGCAGCATCTGAAAACTGCATTACCATCATCAACCGAGCAGATGACCTCGAGGACTACGGGTCCGCAAGAGAGGTCGCACTCTTTCGTGTACTGCTTCGTCATGCATCGCAATATTACATGCTACTTTATCGTCTTGTTCACCGATTAGACTCTGAGTCAGCTCCAAACTAATGGTCAAACTTGAGTTTTTAAATGGTTGTGGGGTACATATTGGGGACGCTATCAATAGTATCTATCAACTATCTGGTTAATCTCCGGTCTCTACTATGAGTTTCATGTTGGGTAGGAAACAAACAGTAAAGAAGCCATTATCTGTATTTATTAACTGAAGCCATTATCTGCCTGCTATTATTGGTTTTGGGCCTATCCACACGTTGCTACCATCACTCTGGATTTCTGCATGCACTCCTTACATAATCTCACTATGTTTTATTCCTATGCATGAAAGTTATTGTAAACAATGGAGCTGAACATGTAGAGCAAAAGAGACGAGCCTTGCGTGGCAATATAATTTCATGCAGACGTCGCTCCATGGTAGGCGCAAAGGCAGCCCCCTCCACGCATTTCGGATTGTACTCGAGAGGAAGATATTTGTTCTTAGGGGGATTCAGAAGGAGAAGATAACTCCTATTTACCCCCTGAGGTCTTCGCTCTAACTTGGCATGCTGATGTTGGTTATATCATGCATATGGTGTCTTGCATTGCTTACTTTATACGTCAAATATGTCATCTGCTTAGTTTAGACATCCTTTGTGCGAATGCCATCTATTTAGTTTATTCATCATTTATGTGAATTATGCAACACCACCTTCTTTAGCCAGGCATCATATATGTGAATTTCACAATGCCATCCTGCTTAGCCAGTCATCTTATATGTAAATTATATCAGGCCATCCTTTTTTCGTTACATATTACATTCGTCAACAATGTTAGTAGATTCAACTGCTCTTTGTGTGTAGCCATTTGACACGGTGATGGCAAATTCTAAAGTGAAAACAAGGTCTTCTGAGCAGACTATGCTATCTGACGAAGCGCATATCTCGCTGATTACGGATAGCTCCTCAGAGGAGGATTCAGAGAGAGATGACCAGTCCTATTCCCCCCCCCCCCCCGAGGTGTATGCTCTAACTTGGCAGGGTTATGTTGCTCATATCGTGCGTATGGTGTCTCGCATTGCCATGCCATTTGATTAGTTTAGACATGCTTTGTGTGAATGCCACCTGTTCAGTGTCTAATTACCATATATGTGAATTATGCATTGCCATCTTGTTGCAAGACATTATATATGTGAATTATACAATGCAATCTTGTTGCAAATGCATTATATATGTGAATTATGCAATGCCATGCTGTTTAGCCAATCATCATGTATGTGAACTATATCATGCTATCATTTTTTGTATTCGTGTTCCATTTATAAACAGCGTTTGTATGTTCAACTACTCTTCTGTGCATCAGCCATTTGAAGCGGTGATGGAAGTATTTGGAGTGAAAACAAGGTATTGAGGCGAGACAATGCTACCTGCTGACGAGACATCTTCTTTGCTCTGAAGAGCTCCTCGGAGGAGGATTGATGATGACTAGTCCTATTTCCCCAGAGGTCTATGCTCAAACTTGGCAGGGTTATATTATCCATGTCATGCATGTTGTCTTGCATTGCTTAGTTTTACATCATATATAGATTGCCATCTGCTTACTTGCTTACTATATAAATCATATATTTGAATTATATCATGCCATCATGTTTACATAGTACATACACATCATCTATCGAATTATGGCATGGCAACCCATTTAATAAAGACATCATATAGTTATATCATCTCATCCTTTTTGTGTGTTTACAGTCATCATATTTAGAATTATGGCATTCTATCCATGAATGTATGTGAATTATGGCACGTAACCTATTTAATAAACACATTATATAGTTATGTCATGTCATCCTGTTTACATAGTCTCATATTTTGAACTATATCGTTCCATCTTTTAGTTAGCCATCATAATGTGAAATTGTGTCATGCTATCTGTTTAGTTAGCCATCATATATGTGAAATTGTGTCATGCTATCTGTTTGGTTAGACAACATAAATATTAATTATTTCATGCCCTCTTTTATTCCCCACTATCCATTGCACCTGTCTATCATACAATGTCTATACTTTCAATTACTTTTCTTGTTTATCAGCCATTTGAATTGGAGAGTGTGGTGGTACTAAGGCCAGCAGTAGAATGGGGGTAGGTATGGAGGCAAGATCCTAGATATGGAGTAGTTGTATATGCAAGGGATTCTGAGTTGGTCCTTCTCGGAGAAGTAATAGCCCTCGTCTCGGGCCGAGGCGGTCGTTGGATTATAAGCGTATGAGTTCTGAGGTGCGAACCCTTACGCGGTGGAGGGTGGCTTATATAGTGTTTGCGGGACCCATCCATTACGTGGCGGAGGGTTTAAAAGTACATTAAGGCCTGGTGTTACAGTGGCCTTACATAAAAGTGTCATCATGGCCATAAAGACTACTTAATTACAATTTGTTTGGATCTGAGTGGCCTTTGGACTCACGGTGGTGAGTGAATCTTCATGGTCGAGTGTCTTGAGTCCGTCAGTGGAACCCTTCGGTCATTTGGAAGGGAGTTTCTTCTAAAGATGTCCTTGGGAAGGGTACCTTGGACAGGTCCATGACCCTACCCTAGGTACATGACTTCATCATTAGCCCCTAAATGGATCGAGGTTTGAGTGAGGAAGGAGTTGATAGTATTTCCGACCTGATTTTTGTACTGCGAGTGTGTCTCACTATGGATCAATGACTTATTAGTGATGGCGTCAACTTCTCTTTCACTCGCCTTGATCCATTCTTTATAATTGTCGAGTGAACTTTATGAACTTGGAGATTTCCGAGCGACGGATCGTTGGAGATCCTCCGTCTGACAAGTTGCTCTGCTGTTAGCGGATTTAGTGGGATCCAAATTTTGGGAAGCGCGCGAAGCGAAGAAGACTGTGGTACTCGGATGGGATAAGGCAAAGATGCCTCAATTTCCCCGCCGCCTTTTTAATACGTGCACGCAGCCTTTTTGTTTCAGATTTGTGAGAATTCCGGGCCTACGGTCGACCACTCATAAGTGACCTTATATAAGGCATCGGACGGTTTTTTTTGAACAGTGCACCTTCATTCCCTTCTCCCCCATCCTCAACCTCGCCCTCTGCGCCCACTTTTGTCTCCGCTCATCCGCTCCTCGTGCGCCTCGCCGGCGATGATGGTGAAGGAGAAGGCTGACCTTGGAAGCGGCGAAGAAAGCGGCAGCGGCAGCGAAAGTGAAGGGAGAAAGCGACCAGTCGAAGGCGGATCTTCGTCGCGGTCCGCTGCCCGCAAGGCTGGGTCAAGAGCTGGATCTGCTCGACCATCACCGAAGGATCTCGGCGATCGGCCCATGAGGACTGATCTCCCATGGGTCGACAAAGGCTTAAAGGCGGAATGGCAACCGCAGCCTCGGGGAGGCGAGTCGTTCTCTTAGCCACCCATGTCGATCGCGGGTTCTCTCTGCTGCCGAATCTTTACTTCGAGGTTTACGAACTTCTTTGGGGCACAACTCCATCACTTCCTCCCAACTCCATTGCCTATCTCGCCGCTTCGTGTCTCTGTCACGAAAACTTCACAGGTTGTCGGCCGCACTAGGGTCTCTTCAAGCACATATTCACTTGTCGTGCTCGGAGCGGTGAAAAAGCGAGTCGAATAGTGAGAGGACCAAAGTAATCCAGATGTGTGGGGTCTTGGGGTCCAAATGAGGAGTAAGAAGTGCTTTTCTAGCGTGACCCTTCCCAAATTGGTTAGAGGGTGGCATTAGACCTGGTTCTCTGCTAAGGCAGTCGGCCGGCAGGCGTCGGCTGGTCTCCCTCCGTTCTCCATGGAGCAGTGAACAAGCCATCTTCCTGAAGGTACTTCGGAGGAAAAGGCTCGAGTTAAAATGTTGATGGAGTGTAGTTCAACTCATTAGCGGCAGAGGTCCTTGGCATGGATATTTTGGAGGTTTTCCTTGACGGCGCATTCAGCCACTCGATGCAGAGGCCACCCGATGTGGTTGTACTCTGTACCGAGGACACCACTCGGGTCCACCCGAGGAGGTCGGCGGCGCCACCTTTGGAGAGGTGGATGGCTGCCATCACGAGAACAAAGACAACCCTCGTGGGTCTAGGAGGATCCACCGCTCGACCGATCTTATAGACGGACGCGGTATGACCACTTATCCCGGTGTGATCCTGTTTCTTTCATTTTGGTTTCACTTTGCCGTCGGTCGATTGACCTTTGTCTTGTTTGTTGTCTTCGAGGCTACAACTGGGTTGTATTCTATGCCCAGGCCTTGAGCCTGAACTAAGGAGGAGGAAGGAAGTGGAGGTGAAAGTCAAGAGGAGTGGGAATCGGATGGCGATGAGGGTGGTGAAGATGCTGGCTCTGACGAGGAAGAGGAGGAGGAAGTCGCGCCTCCCCGCTCTGAAAGGAGATCCAAACTTGTCCATGACCCTGCAGTCGAGCGTGGCAAAGAAGTCACGCCTGTTGTTCAGTCGACCAAGCGTCCTCGGACGGCCTCTCCGGTGCCGACTGAAAAAGCGCCGAAGCAATCTCGAGTGGCGCCGTCAAAGCCGACGAAGGCCTTGCCAAAGATGAAGATGGCGATTCCCACTATTTCTGGGTAATGACGTAACTTGCGTCTCCTTGTTTCTCACGGATTTACTCTTGAGTGGATTAGATTGGTGACGAATGATTTACGAAGCGTAATCTGCTACTTACGATACCTCGACTAGACACGAAGACCACGAAATGGAAGGCGGCTGTCACTTCCAACCCTGGTATGACCTTTGTAGTTCCGTCTTGATCGGTAGGATCTTTGTCTTTAACTTTGACTCTTTTGCAGCTCAACTAACATCATCATTGACCTTCGATGGCGATGGCGAGGAACCACCGGCAGAGGAGGAATAGAAGCGTCTTCTGGCAAGAGCAGCTCGGTCATGTCGGCACGAGGCGTTGGTTGTGGAGGGACAATGTCCTCGACCTACCGTATCGCTGCGGTGCTGGCGACAAGTGCACACCCTTAAATCGTCAGTGCTGATCAGCCTTCACATTTCTCGACCCACCACATCGAGAAGACCAAGCAAGCGCTGCTAAAGAAGCCATCGCCCGGTGAGGTCATGATGGAGCAAGTGAAAGCGTCGAGATGCCGATCAAAGCGGCTTATGGCGCTAGTTCAGCTCTTGAGCAATGTTCAGGATTAGTCGATCACCGCATGTTACGTTAGGATATGATACCTGAAAACTTTTCTTTCTAAAAATTTAAGTATCATCGTACACCTTTGGGTGCGTCGATTGAAATTCTGGATTGGTGGGGCACGCTGAGTGCACCTTTGGTGTAATCCCCAAGGCTATGGTGGACTGCTGACAGTCGACCATAGTCTTTATGTCTTAAGCTTTTTCTTTACTCGATTAGGTCGAATGGACACATAGACCGGTGGGGGCACACTGAGTGCACCCACTGGGTGTAGTCCCCGAGACTATGGTCGACTGCTGGCAGTCGACTACAGTCTGAAGAACACCTCTCTTTTTTTTCTTGTGGGTATCTGCTGGTGGTTAGCCTTTCTGTCTTTTTTTGGTCGACTGATCGACTCTAGCTGATAGAACTAGTGGGGGCACGCTGAGTACACCCACTGGGTGTAGTCCCCGAGACTACAGTCGAATATTTAGATTCGGCTGTAGTATTAGAAATGCTATGATTTTTCCTTAGTCACTCAGAAGTGACCTATCTTTGACGTCTGTCGATTGGTTCTTCGCAGAAATCTTGCGAGCTTGCAGCTTGTTATACTGAGTTGGAGAACAAGCATATCCAGCTAGAACTTGATCTGAAGCTTGTCGGAGAACTTCACGAAGGCGAAGGAGGAGGCAAAGGTTTGTTTGGTGAGAACCTTGGCGATTGCCTTTGTTTCTTGTTCATTCTGAGTGCGATCTCCTTTGTGATTTTCTTGAGATAAACCGAGGATTACGTGAAGAAGAAGGATCTTGACCTCCTTGAGGTGCGAAGAAAACCAAGCTCCACGGAAGAAAGATGGCCTCCATCACCAAGCTTGATGAGGAAAATACCAATCTGAAAGCTGCTCTTGATCGACTGACAAGGAGGTCGGTCGGTGAAGAATGACAAGATTGCTTTGAGTGACAAGGCCAGCGAGTTGGCGGGAAAGAAGAATGATCTGGAGGCTTATCTGGGAGGACTTGCCAAGAAGATATTCCTCATGCTCGAAGGTAATCCTTTGTATCAGACAGGCCTTTTAACTATGATCTTAACATCAAACTGCTGTCTTAACTTTGGGGTTGTGTCTGCAGAGTTCTGCCAGAACTTTGAGGAGGAGACTGGTTGACTAGAGACGAGCCTAGATCCCATCAACTCTCCTGTGAAGGACGAAGCCGCAATGAATGTGCTCCGACTTGAGTCTCGCGTTGCTGCTGTTGTTGACTATCTTGCAAGGCTGAAGGTTGCAACTTCTCGCATCGACACAGCACTCTGTCCAGGAGAAACACTTCAGAATGACCTTGAGTCTCTGATGACTCGACTGAATGATGTTCCAAGTCGAGTGCAAGAATGGAAGAAGTCTTCTGCCAGGTGCGGTGCGGACGTTGCTCTATATCTGGCCCGTGTTCACTATAAGGAAGCGAGAGGACAAGCTGGCAGCTCTTAAGGTGGCCAATACCAAGAAGCATGACTTTCGATCCTTCATGGAGACCTACATCGCCGCTGCCACTCTGATCGTAGATGGAATCGACCTGGACGAATTCGTTGCACCTTCTAGCCCTCCACAGGAGGGGTAAAAAACTTCTATGCTTGATGCTTTAAATTTTCCTCGGTATGCCGAGTGGTTTTTGTAACCGATAAACTTTAGCGGGCTTAGCGCTGAAACATACGGTTCCATAAGACGTTATCTGAACTTGGATTCGACGTTGCATATGTTTGCATCTGCCTTCGAACTAACACCATCTTTCGTTTGGTCTATATCCTGGTGTTTGAGATGCCCCTTTGCAGGCTAGGACGAAGCTCATATTGCAATCGACTTATACCTCATCATTCTTAGGCGAGCACTGGGCTGCAGCTAAGCCCTCGAGTGGGAGGTTTTCTTTTCACTCGGTGGGATTTTCAAAAACTTAGGTGAGCGTTGGGCTGCAGCTAAGCCCCCGAGTGGGAGGTCTGCTCTCCACTCAGTAGGATTTTCAAAAACTTAGGCGAGCACTGGGCTGCAGCTAATCCCCCGAGTGGGAGGTCTGCTCTCCACTCGGTAGGATTTTCAAAAACTTAGGCGAGCATTGGGCTGCAGCTAAGCCCCCGAGTGGGAGGTCTGCTCTCCACTCGATAGGATTTTCAAAAACTTAGGTGAGCACTGGGCTGCAGCTAAGCCCCCGAGTGGGAGGTATGCTCTCCACTCGGTAGGATTTTCAAAAACTTAGGCGAGCACTGGGTTGCAGCTAAGCCCCCGAGTGGGAGGTCTGCTCTCCACTCGGTAGGGTTTCTATGGCGTACTACTGAAGAAGAAGGCACCAATCGACCTGGACCTTGTCTTCCTTGCGGAGCGCACATTATACTTGTGGCGTAGCTCAGAAGGGGAGAGTAGTAGTCGACACATACCTCGTCTTCCCTTGAATGACACGTTATACTTGTGGCGTAGCTCGGAAGGGGAAGGTAGCAGTCGACCTGCACCTCGTCTTCCTTGCGGAGCACACGTTATACTTGTACTTAGGCGGGCACTATGCTGCAGCTAAGCCCCCGAGTGGGAGGCTGGCTCACCACTCGGCAGGATTTCATTGAAACTTAGGCGAGTCCCTGGACTGCAGCTAAACCTCCGAGTGGGAGGCTGGCTCACCACTCGGTAGGATTTCGTTGAAACTTAGGCGAGTCCCTGGACTGCAGCTAAGCCTCCGAGTGGGAGGCTGGCTCACCACTCGGTAGGATTTTATTTAAACTTAGGCGAGTACTTGGACTGCAGCTAAGCCTCCGAGTGGGAGGCTGGCTCACCACTCGACAGTTTTGTTGAACTTAGGCGAAGCAGTTCTGGCTAAGCCTCAGTGTGAAGGTGGCTCACCACTCGGTAGGATTTTTGTCGTGGCCGGATGGGTGGCGCGGCACCTATGGGGCAGGGCCTTCGTGTGTTGATGCAGGCGGAGGCTGCGCGGAGAGCAGATCGGCGATCTTGTGAGGATTTTACCCGGCCAGACGCGATGGTCGCGTAAAACCTCTGCTGCTTGGTGTTGTATTGTGCTTGGGAGCTTGAAGAGCTCTGATAGTGGCTTCAGCGTGAGAGTTGCCAGCAGGTGAACCCCTCTCGTTGTGCATGGGCCTCCTTTTATAGGGCAGGGGTCACCGGCAGTGTCAACATAGGGTAGAGGGGTAAAAATGTAAAGAGGTGGTAGTTGAAGCAGTCTGCGAGAGCGGTCAGCTCTGATTGCCTTTACCTACTTTTGACGAGAGGGACAAGGGCATTAAATGCCGTCGCCGTCGCCCAAAACTCCGCCATTCGTCTTCTTTACGCCCGTGGCGAGGCCACCACAGCGGAGTGCCACCGCATTCTTCATGCAGCCTGACCACCGCCGCGTCTCTGGAGAAAGGCTGGAGGCGGCGTGGGCAAATGGCTGGAGTCTTGAGACACGTGCACAGCTCTCCCGGCAAGCTCCTTGCGGGGCCTTGTCTTCACCGGGCCGGGGGCTTGCCGGACTCTGTGACTTACCGCCCCGGGTCCTCGCCAGAAAGCCTTGTGGCGCCGGCGTGACCTGTGATGTGGTCTTCTGGTCCTCCCGGCAGGCTCCTCTCATGGGGATCTGCGAGATAGTGTAGCCTTGAGCACTGGAATGGCCTTCGGCAAGCTCCTCTTGCGGGGTCTTGAGTTCTATCTTATATACGCCGTTCTTGAGCGGCTTGGTGTGGAAGCGGAGATGGTCTCGGCAAGCATTCGATGGATCTGGTTGGGGGGGCTGGGGCTGCCCGTGCACAAGTTGAAGTCTTGAGGTACCCCTACCTTAATAGCCACCAGCAGAGCCCGGCCTGGGCCAAACTGCAGTGCCGGCGCTGTTGGGCCAGGCCAAAAGGCAGTCTGCCAGTGTAGAAGCCCTCGGCGTCGAATCCTTTCTTGCATCTGTCGTCTCCCCTCCCATAGCAGCGCGCGTTGATTGCGGTGTCGTGGGAGAGTGGGCGGCGCATGCAGCCTTTAAGGCATCCACCCGTGATCGTGGCGCGAGGCGGGGTCGCTTCACTGTCGCTCTGGCTCCGCTTTTTGCCATGCAGCCCTCATGCAAAGTGGTGGGGTGAAAGTGGGAACCGTGCCGTCCCCAGGCGGAGAAGGCGAGTCGGCCCGCTCCTCTGGCCTCCTCGCTTCTGATTGGTCGGCCGGGCGGTTGAGTCCCCCCGCCCCTTTAAATAGAGGCGGAAGGGGTGCCTGGCAGCCACACTCACCCCTTCTCCCTTCGTCTTCATCTTCTGTTCTTCTTGCCGTCATGGAAGGAGAATCCGGTTCCTCGGCGGTGGCGGCTGAGTTGCCGCCAGGCGCACCGCTCCCAACCGCTCCCGTGGTGGTGGAGCCGTCCACGAAGGAGAGGAAGGCGTGGCGTGAGCGAGTCGGCGTGGCGAGGCGGTCGAGGAGGCGGCGTGGCGGCGTGCCTCCCTGTCTCCCCGGCGTCTCGACCGCAGCGCGGTCCACACGGAGATGACCCCTGGGAGTTCTTCATCAAGCCGCCGGGCGCCTCGCGCCGCCTCCGGCTGCGGTCCCGTTGCGGGGGCGATGGGACGGACCCACCGGCGTGATGGAGCTACGCGCGAGGGCTGCGGGATCAGCGGCACTTTCGGGTGAGTGTCGTGTCCCCAGCCCAGCGTGATGTTCTTCGACCGAGGGTGGAAGACGATCGCCGGATCCATAGCTTGGCGGGGTTCACCCTCCATTTCAAGTTATTGGATGGTGATCTCCTCGCCGTCAAGGTCTTGGCGACTATGGAACCGGGTGCGCTGCTGTGTGGACAGCTCCTCGGATAGCGAGGCCCCTCCTCGGCGAGTGGCGAGGAGGGGCGGCTGCGACGGCGAGGGGATGGCGAGCCCGACTAGGCGTCGGACACCGCTGCCTCACGCGCCACCGGCAACCCCTTCTTCAGGTTGCGGGCTCCTGAACTCCGGGGCCGTCTTCTTGCGGCGGGCGTGGGAGGCTGTGGAAGAGGAAGAGGGAGTGGCGGCAAGGCCGTTCGTCGCGCCACCAGGTAGTAGCCGATAGCGTCTTGGCGTCCCCTACCCGTCTTCAAGCTCTGCCTCCTCGCCTCCGACTCCGCCAAGCTCTGGCGGGCCCCGAGTGTTCTCTTGGGTCTTCTCTCCCGGCAAGCTTTGTCTTCTTGGGGGCTCCTGACCTACCTCCTGAACTCTGAGCGAGAAAGCAGAGAGGATCACGGGCACCTTATCTTTTTGATTGTAAGCCCTCGGGCATTAGCTGCATTAAGAACTTGTAATCCTCTCTATCATGTTTTCATCCTCCATGGACTTGTACTAAATTGGATGTTTTAATGAAAAGAGGGAAAGCTTGCGGACTGAGTCTTTTACTTGCTGCGTGCCTTGTATGTGCTTACGCTATCGGGGAGCTTGCGGGGCGAACACAGCTTAGCGACAGCGGGACAGCCATTTGGTGGTGTCACTCGGCAAGCAACCTTGTCGGGCGATTCTGGCGATCTATCTTCTTTGAGCGAGGCTCGGAAGCAAGGTAGAGGTGCAGCGGCACTTTTCGGGTTTGTTGGCGGACTCGGAAACAAACCAAACGCATAAGCCAGGCCTGACTTCGGTTCCTCCACGTCTGGGTTTTACAAGACACGATCGTTCAAAGCGCGATCCGCATCTCCCTGTCCATGAGAGGATGCATGACGAGGATGAAAAACTTATCTGAAATAGCAGCCCCAGCAACTCTAGCTTGCGGAGGCGAATCTTGGCGTTCGCAGGTGAGGCTGGCTTGCCGAGGAGAGCCTTAGCAATCGCAGCCCGGCGACCGGGCTTGCGGATCTTAAGCGCTGGTGTGGTCTTTTGGTTCTCCTTGTTGCTGCAATTTTAGCCATGAAAATAGCTTGACTATACTGTCTGATGCGGGACTCTGTCCTTGTATGTTTGTGCTCTCACGCTCTTGGGGAGCTTATTAAAGGCGAACACGCTCGATGACATGGGACAGCCCAGCTGGTGGCGTCGCCTCCGGCAAGCAACCTTGTCGGGCGATTCTGACGCAACTTGCTGGCGTGGCTCGGAAGCAAGATAAAGTGCTGCAGCACACTTGTGTTTGTTGGCGGACTGGAAACAAAACAAAATGCATGGCGGGCCACGACTTGGCTCCTCTTGCGCCCAAGCCTCCCATACCAAGGGCATCTCACGGCAAGGCTTGCAGCGTTACACCCTCTACCCAGCATCCTTTGTGCGTTTTACGCCTTACGCCGAGGAACTTGCGGCGCTTAGCGGCGCTTGCTGAGTCTGGACATCGGCAGCCGGCTGGTGGCGTCGCTTCGGCAAGCAACCTTGCCGTGTCTAGTTCGCGGCAGCAACTGCTGGCGGACTCGAGCGAAAGCGAGGGTGCGAAGCTGGTCACCGCTTCGCTCTTTTACTCGTTGAGTGTGTTGAGCGAAGTAAGGTGCGGCTATCCTGGCGAGGCTCCTCGGCGTGCGAGGTTTGGGCACAAGCGACAAATGCGAGAGGATATAGCGAATAAAAAGCATGATATTAAGGGTGCTCTGCTGCGAAAGCGCGGCGACTTAGCTTTTTCTTTTCTTGTTTCTTCGCACCGGCTGAGGTGCCCAATAGTGCGTTCTGGCGGCGGCGCGGCACTCGGGGAGGTGCATTTGCGGAGCAAACGCTAGAGCTGTCTTCGCCGGGCTTAGGCGTTCGAGAGGCTGCGCTTCGTCGGATAACACGAGCCGCCCTTGCGGACTTAGAGCTCGATGCGCGTCCTCGGCTGCGTAGCGCTCGAGAACACGCTTGCGGGCGCGGGGGAAGGCGGCGGTGCGAAGCAGGCGTGCCGGACTCCCTAATAGCGATAGGAGGCGAGGGTCTTGTCGGCACTTCGCTTTGCTCATGCTCGGACGGCAGTCCGGAGCATCCCGAAACCCGGCATGTTCTAGCCCGACATGCGGGCACCATCTTCTGTACCTGGCGCCCGCTGGAGTTGTGGTCTTATTTGGGATGGGCGTGGGTCTCGGAGGCGGCGTGGTCCTCGCCTGTCCTTGGATCTGGCGGCACCCTTGAGCACCCTGCGCGGTGCCCACCCTTCCATCGGCGTCTCCTCCGCCGCCGTCGGCTCGGCGGCGGGGCGAGGAGATGGTCTGCGACTCCTCAGCTCTCGTCTTGAGGCCATAGCGCAGATTGTCGATGAAAGCTGGCGTTGTGGCTGGAGGTTGATGAAGAGTCTTTGGCTTGACGCGCGGATCGAGTTCGCACAACCTCGGCGCCCCTACAGCGCGCCCGAGATGTCATGGCGGATGGGTGGCGCGGCACCTATGGGGCAGGGGCCTCGTGTGTTGATGCAGGCGGAGGCTGCGCGGAGAAGCAGATCGGCGATCTTGTGTAGAGGATTTTACCCGGCAGACGCGATGGTCGCGTAAAACCCTCTCTGCTTGGTGTTGTATTGTGCTTGGGGCTTGAAGAGCTCTGATGGTGGCTTCGGCGTGAGAGTTGCCAACAAGTCGAACCCCTCTCGTTGTGCATGGGCCTCCTTTTATAGGGCAAGGGTCACCGGCAGTGTCAACATAGGGTAGAGGGGTAAAAATGTAAAAAGGTGGTAGTTGAAGCAGTCTTGGGAGCGGTGCAGCTGATGCCTTTACCTACTTTTGTGAGAGGGACAAGGGCATTAAATGCCGTCGCCGTCGCCCAAAACTCCGCCATTCGTCTTCTTTAGCACGCCCGTGAGGCCACCACCAGTGCAGTGCCACGCATTCTTCATGCAACCTGACCACCATGCAGCGTCTCTGGAGAAATTTGGAGGCGGCGTGGGCAAATGAGCTGGAGTCGAAGCGTGCACAGCTCTCCCGGCAAGCTCCTTGCGGGGCCTTAATCTTCCGGGCAGGGGGCTTGTCGAGCTCTGTGACTTACCGCCCCGGGTCCTCGCCGAAGAAGCCTGTGGCGCCGGCGTGACCGTGATGTGGTCTTCTGGTCCTCCGGCAGAGCTCCTCTCATGGGGATCTGCGAGTAGTGTAGCCTTGAGCACAGGAATGGCCTTCCGGCAAGCTCCTCTTGCGGGGTCTTGAGTTCTATCTTATACTTCGTTCTTGAGCGGCTTGGTGTGGAAGCGGAGATGGTCTCCGGCAAGCATTCGATGGATCTGGTTGCGGGGCTGGGGCTGCCCGTGCACAAGTTGGGTCTTGAGGTACCCCTACCTTAATACAAACAATTTTTACAAACTTAAGTGAAAGCGGATTCGCAGCTAAGCCACCCACTAGGGGGACCTTTATGTGAACAAAAGTAACAACAATCACTGGGAAAGTTATAACACTATTATCTTCAAAAAATGAACTACAGAAGTACTTTTATTACATTTCCGAGTGCATACTTAAGTGTAAAAGGGGCGAAGCAGCTCGGCGTTCCAAGCTCGGGGCTCGTCGATCTGGTGCTCGACATTGTAAAGATGGTATGCTCCATTTGTGGAGAACCTTGGTGGCAATGAAGGGGCCTTCCCAAGAAGGAGCAAGCTTGTGTGGCTTCTGCTGATCCACTCGGAGAACCAAATCTCCTTCCTGGAAGGTTCGACTCTTCACGTTTTTGGCGTGGAAGTGACGCAAGTCCTGCTGATAAATGGTCGATCAGATCAAGGCCATCTCCCTTTCTTCTTCTAGAAGGTCGACTGCGTCCTGCCGGGCTTGCTCTGCTTCAGCTTCGTTGTAGAGTTCGACTCGGGGTGCTTTGTGAAGCAGGTCACTTTCGGCAAGCTGCTTGACTCCATAGACCAAGAAGAGCGGAGTTCTCGATCGACCGCTTAGGTGTGGTCCTTAATCCCCAAAGCAGCAGCGGAGTTCGTGCGACCCATGCACCGATTCGTGCTTGAGATCGCGCATCAATCGGGTTTCAACCCTTTGAGAATCAAGCCATTTGCTCGTTACGCCTATCCATTTGGTGAGGGTGGCTTGGCGGAATCATAGTCGACTTCGTGTGCCACGAGATGTCGCGAAGGCTCTGAATTCCTCGGAATCGAAGTTTGACCCATTGTCAGTAATGATGTTGTGTGGAACTCCATATCTGAATATCAACTCGCTGATGAAGCTGACAGCAGTGCTGGTGTCGGTGTCAAAACCGGCGGATCTCGGGTAGGGGGTCCCGAACTGTGCGTCTAGGCGGATGGTAACATGAGACAAGGGACACGATGTTTTTACCCAGGTTGGGCCCTCTCGATGGAGGTAAACCCTACTCTGCTTGATTGATATTGATGATATGGGTAGTACAAGAGTGGATCTACCACGAGATCAAGGAGGCTAAACTCTAGAAGCTAGCCTATGGTATGATTGTTGTAATGGTTGTGTGTCCTGGGACTAAAACCCTCCGGTTTATATAGACACCGGAGAGGGCTAGGGTTACGAGTCGGTTACAATGGTAGGAGATCTACATATCCGTATCGCCAAGCTTGCCTTCACGCCAAGGAAAGTCCCATCCGGACACGGGATGAAGTCTTCAATCTTGTATCTTCATAGTCTTGGAGTCGGCCGATGATGATAGTCGGCTATCCGGACACCCCTAGTCAGGACTCCCTCGGTAGCCCCTGAACCGGGCTTCAATGACGATGAGTCCGGCGGCGCATATTGTTCGGCATTGCAAGGCGGGTTCCTCCTCAAATAATTCATAGAAGATTGTGAACACGGGATAGTGTCGGCTCGCAAAATAAATTCCACATTCCACCGTAGAGAATAATATGTACACAAGTTCAATCTTGGCGTATTTTGTGGCATGACGTCATACCACCACCAAGCCTTTACTTGAATCGTTTTTATTGTACCACCTCGGTAGCGTTTAGCGGCGGTTTCCTTAGCACGTCTTGTCGAGCGAGATCGTGTTCCCCTTATTCGGGATTCCCATCAATACGGACGTGGGTAACCAAGCGCCATTGATGGTGGCGCTTGGGAGATAAGCGAGTTTTACCGGGGCGGTGGGGGCGCATAGTCTTCGTCGCCCATATATAAGGGATAAGGATCCACCTTTTTTACCTCGCCTTCTTCCTCCTTTGCTTATCCATCTCCGCGCTTTTCGAGCTCCGCGCCCAAGTCGCGCATCTCGTCTCAACCTTCTCCAGCCATGTCCGGAGGCGGGAGGCAAGTGGATGTTCTCCTCCGTTCTGAGGAGGGCACATCGAAAAAGTGCTTGCGCGGATACTGTCAGCGACATCGCGCACGGCTGCGACAAAGGCAGCTCATCCCCCCAGGCCCCATGAGAGGTCGTATTCCTTCCCCACTTCCTCGCGCCTGGGCTTCCCACTTCATCCCTTCGTTAGGGGCTCATGTACTACTACGGCCTGGACTTCCACGACACTGGCGCCAAACTTCATCCTCAACATCTCGGCGTTTATCGTGGGTGTGCGAAACCTTTCTGCATCAGCCCACCCGACATGGCTAAAACCTTCAATGTCAAGCGAAGGTAGTGAAGAAGCGTCAAGCGAGTCTGAGCGCCATGGTGGGCAAAATGCCCAACATCCTCGGCTCGAGGCGCCCGTGGGAAACCATCAAAGGGTGGCAATCGGGGTGGTTCTATATCACCGAGCAGCGGGACCCTAAATGGGCAGCGCCCCGAGTTCAGATCTGGTACCCCATGCAGCTCACCTCTGGAAAGAAGGGCTTGCTATGGGGCGGTTCGAGAAGCTGACGGACTCGATCTGTCTCAGACCTTGGTGAACAAAGCTCAAGCTTGTCAGCGTGATCCAGGTCATGCTCGTCCCGGATTCTCCCTGCCAACAGCGGGCCTTCAATCTGTGGGAGTTTGATCCGGCCGAACGGAACCTTAGCGGGCTCTTGAACTAGCGCATGAAGCTGCTGGAGGTGCTGTTCAAGGGAGAAGCCCTGCATCCTTGGCCGAAGATCATGGATTCAGAGCAACAACGCCCGGCGGTGCGGTAGATATGTTATCCTTTATGGGACATTTATTTCTTTCATAGTTTGACTCTATTTGGGATCTAAAATTCCCAATGCCTTTAAGGGGGTGGCAAGGGCGTCCGGACAGAGTTAACATCCGGCTCCGTCCTCGAACCCAGCGGATACCCGTTTACAGGGCTGCTAGTCAGCACTTTATGTGGTGCGGAGAAAGAAGGCCAAGAAGAAGGCCACGGGAACCGGAGGAGTTCGGCTAAGCGAGGCGGACTCCTCCCACGAAGGCGAGGAGGAGAAAGAGGACTCTCCCGGGAGGGAGAGGAAAGGAAGGCTTCCCCAGCAGGGGAGGCGAAGGGTCAGAGGGAAGGACCTTTCCTCCGGACAGCTCCTTGACGCCAGCAGCAGCTGACGAGGCGGCCCTCAAGGGCCAAGCCCCAGCAAGATCGTAAGTATCTAGATTCTGAGTGATTTGTAATTTCTCTTTTGTGCCATGTAGTGCCCATCTAATGCACACTACACATTGAGGCGAGGAGGATCTTCCGCTTCATCGGCGGGTCCTTGGCTCCGTCGGATGTAGATTCCATTCGACCGCCTCCACCCCTCGCGATCTTGAGGGCGCCGAGTGGGATCTCGGGAGGGACCTGCCGAGGAAGGGGAGGCTCGGAGGTGCCACAAGGCAACCTCCGGACTTCGTCACCGGAACCCGCGATGGTTCGGAGTCAGCGGACCCCGCCGTAGAAGGGCAAGACCGTAACGCCCGGCAGCCTCCGTCAACGGGCGCCGGACAACATTTGGGCGCTCAGCAGGCGCTTCCATTGAGAACACAACACTATTATGAGTGCG
Organism: Aegilops speltoides; assembly: GCA_021437245.1. NCBI lineage: Eukaryota > Viridiplantae > Streptophyta > Magnoliopsida > Poales > Poaceae > Aegilops > Aegilops speltoides. Next base: position 36,734 of record JAHHZJ010003326.1, read on the forward strand.
GTGATTCAGAAGGTTCAGCTTCGCCAAGGCGGGCTGACGAAGCTTGCTGACAACCTTCTAACAGGCTTTGAGGTAAGAAGTTTTAAAATATGTAAGGTAATACCGCATAGGCGGTAGCCCTGATGCTTGGTTCGGTGTTGGAAAAAAAACGGATGAGGATCTAAAAGATATCTGTAGGAGTTCTAAAAATTATGTCAATATGGGTTTGCGAGGCTCAGCTGCTTGACCTCTGCCGCCTTGACTTGCGGAGGTCGATGCATTAAGTAGAACCTCGGCGGTCAGAAAGCGAGCTCGGCCTTGCCAAGCATCTCGAGGACAAAGAAGGTGAAGTACCACCGTATTAAATTTGTACCTTCTGAGAAAAGGATTTTGGTTGCAATAGAAATAACAAGGATAGCGTGGAGTGCTGCGGGGCCCGCGAGCAGTGGCGACCACGAAGGAGGCGTGTCATGTCCGAGCATAATCTCGGACGTGGAGCAGCGGGCGGAGAAAGTAGGAGGCAGCGGGTGGCGGAGGTGCGTCAAGAGCTCCGAGCTCTCATGGAAAAGCATGAGAGTTTGGGCGCGACTTCAAGCTTCGAGTCGAGCTTGCCTCGGCTCTTGAAAGTGCCAAAGCCGCTAAGGCGAGGCCCATAAGGCCCTCCGAGGAGATTGAGGCGGTGAAGAAAATAGCGGCGGGTAAGGCATTTTTCATGCAAAGCAAGCATGTGAATGTGAATTACATTACTTACCGAATTGAGCTCTCGGGGCGTTTGCGAGATCTGCCTTGCGGCGTGTCCAATGCGCCGCATTCTCGGGCGAGGAGGAGCTCAGCGGAGAAGGTCTTGGTCTCGGTATCTTTGAGGCGGACATCCAGTGCCCCTAGCGACCGGTGAAGCAGCTGGTCGAGCTCCTAAGGTAGCCGAGCAGGCCATGAAGGGCCTCATAGTCCGGTGTGGCACGAGGAGGCCATGCACAGGAGCTACTTGGCCTCGTCTGGTGGCTGGTGGATCGTGCCCTTGGGTGGAAGTCATCAAGCGCTCCTTTGCATTGAAGGTGCCGTCGAGGCCCTTGCCAGCGCAAAAGGTGCCTTTGGGGCAGGCTGGATCTTGAGAGGCTTCGATAGGCAGCGCCGCCCGTGGCAAGGGAGTATCATCGCCGAAATGTATTATAAGAGTGTCTGAAGGGTGCCGCAAGATTGCGGATGAGTGCCCCAAAAATGTAATATTTGAGTAGACTACGCAATGTGTTATCTGTCGCTGAAAACTTTGTTCATATGCACTAAACAGCGCATATTAATTTAAAATATTACCTTCTGCGGCCGTTTATCAAATCGAGAGATGGCAAGTCGTCGCTTCAGCCCCCATGCCACAGTCTTTGGGGTGTTGGGATAAACTTGGCGCTCTTGTTCCCATTTTGGGTCCATCTAGGGGCGCTCAACACAATGAACAAAGCAACGGACTTATAATGCTTGAACACTCTCCTTAGCCATAGAATTCTATAATTTTAAATTTGGTGAAGCCCCTAGTGTTCGGAAGGCCGAGTTAGGGCGCTATCACGCTGGGCAGACGAAGCCGGTTCCTCGCTCTAAGCGGCATAAGTCTTTAGGGACTCGAAAAGACCTCTCGAACAGCGACCAGCTCTCGCCTTATCATGGCGGTCGGTTGGCGCTCGCCCGGCTCAGCCAGGCGCCAATCATGATGGTTCTCCCAGTGCTACCTTAGCCGATAGAATGGAGCGTAAGGTACCAAAACATGGGAGCCGGGCAAACCCAACTATTGACCCAAGACATGATTGAACCGATGCATATAGTGCTATAAGTTCGAGGTGCCGCACTTGTGAAAGTGTTGGACTTGTCACACCATAATCACGGGAACATAAGCCCTGGTGTATTCGGCGCATCAAAGTGTATGCGGATGCAAGATGTCAGTAAATGAACATATATGTAAAAAAGGAATGCAATTATAGGCAAAAAGTGCTGCATTGTTTATTCAAGGAATTACGCTCTGAGTGCGAGCGATACAAATAGTTGCGGTAGGCAAGGGTTTGGACTATTAGAAATGTCTCCCTCCAGGGGTAGGCTGCGGAATGGTGTATTTAAACAGATTTAATGCTCATTATGGAGACCACCTGAGTATTCGTCGTAGCCTTTGTCCTTCCCTGGCTGTTGCGTCGTGAGTTCGGCAGATTCACCGCCGGACAGGGTCTCTGGTGAAGGGAGTCTTGTGGATAAAATAAAAAAATAATAAAAAAAAGGTGACACACTTGGGATCCCATTGTGTGGTTGAGCCGCACTCTGGGCCTGTCGTGGTCGTGCCCCTCCCCCTATGCCCAAGGTATCTCCAGAGCGTAATGATGTACGCGGAGGGCTAGTCTTGCAATCATGCGAGGGCTGGGGTTGGGGCCGCATTGCTGCGCTTGCTCGGAACGTGCCAGGTGGTCTTGATTTATTGTACTCCGGGCGCATTTGGACATGTCCGGTCCTTTAACGGCCGGATTCGAAAATTGCCTTAAGAGGTTGCTCTGTACTTCTGCCGTGAGAGCCGCTGTGTGTTCCTCCGTTCGGAGGGAGCGTTCAGTGTTTCCGTTGACCGTGATGACTCCACGAGGGCCTAGCATCTTGAGCTTAAGGTATGCATAGTGCGGCACGCGTTGAACTTTACCGTCACGGTTCATCCGGCGAGCGTGATAGCCGCTGCGGGCGGGACTATGTGAAGATTAACTCCTCGCCGAAATTGTCAGGGATCGAAGACCACTTCGGTGTGGTGAGCACTGTACAATTGGCCTCAACACCTGGTATGGCGCCTTTGAAGGTTGTCTTTGTAGGTTTAATCCTTGAGGGTCTATGCCCATCTTGCGCCTTGTATCACGATAAAGTAGGTTCGGGCTCTTGCCGCCGTCCATCAGGACTCTAGTGAGGTGAAATCCATCGGCGATTGGGTCTAAAACCAATGCGGCAAATCCGCCATGGCGGATACTAGTGGGGTGGTCCTTGATCGAAAGTGATCGGGCGAGGACCATGGATTGAACTTGAGCGTGGCTCCATCGCATATCGTCCCTAAGTGCGCTTCGCTCCCTCTTGGGTATGTGGGTTGCGTATATCATGTTTACCATCCGCACTTGTGAAACCCTACATCCTCTATTGTTACGTGGCGGGTCTCTTCCTCGTCGTCTCTATGCAGCCTTGTCATTATTTTGGCAATTAAGCTTGCTGCACCTTGAATACCCAACAATCTCTGTTGGTGTGATTAACTGACTTTTGGGGTGCCATGTATGCAGCAGAAGCGGTCGATATTCGTCCAAATTGGGCGGACCGGAGTAGTTCTTTTGAATGGCTTCTTCGGCCGGGTTTAGAGCCTCTGAATCCGGCGTTGACTGCCGTATCCTCGGTGTTATCGCCGTTAAGCGGTGTTTGTTTTTATTGCGGCGACCTGCCATTGCGGTCTTTGCTGTCGGACTGCGAATTTTTGTTGAGATTATTCTTTGCGAGCTAGCCGGCTGTCCTCTCCCGCCTGAAGCGGGTCATGAGTGATGTGAGGGCTGCCATGGATTTGGCTTTTCTGTCCTAGGTGCGGACCAGCCACTCGTCGTGGATGTTATGTTTGAAGGCTCGAGGGCCTCTGCATCGGACGTCGATGATTTGATTTTCTTTGTTAGAACCGTGTCGAGAACTATCGGCCGATTCGTCAGCTGCTGAATTATGTGGCTTAGGTCATTGTGGTGCACATATGTGCCACAGAAATTGTCAAGGAATCGGCTTCGGTCCTCCCAACACCAATTGATTCTGGCGGCAAATTGTTAAGCCAATGCCGAGCTGGTCCTTTAAGCTTGAGTGGGAGATATTTGATGGCGTGGAGATCGTCACCATGGGCCATGTGGATGTGAAGGAGGTAGTCTTCGATCCAAACCGCGGGGTCTGTTGTGCCATCGTAGGATTCAATGTTCACGGGTTTAAACCCTTCAGGGATTTGATGATCCATTAGTTCATCTGTGAAGCATAGTGGGTGTGCGGCGCCTCTATACTGGGCAATATCGCGACACAGCTCAAGAGAGCTTTGTCTAGTGTATTCAGCCCGGCCGGAGTTGTTGTGTTCGGAGCGACGATAGTCGTCTGTAACACCCCAGATGTATCATGTCCCATTTTGGCAATGTATCAACTTGACCTTCATCCATTTCTTGTGGGGTTTATCATGTTTGTCCTCATCTTGTTTGGTTATGTGGTTTTATTCTTTTCTTTGTCATGCTCATCTTACCATGTTGCATTTGTGCCTCTTGTCATTTTGCATTCATCCTCATCATGTGCATGTTGTGACCTCATACCTATTATGTTGTGGCATGCTCGATTGCATAAATCTTGCACCATCACTTCTCCTTCCTTCCTTTTCCTTCCATTCTTTGCAAGTGCCATTTGCCTCCACCATAAATGTTCATATTTTCCCCAATATTCTAACACTAGGTAGCTAGCCTCTCCTTAAATTACAGCTCTTTTGAAGTTGTGTTGGTTAGGTTAAAAATGCTCCAAGTTTGAACTATATTCAAACTTGTTGTATTTCTACCTCTAAAAATACCCAACTCAATTTTATCAAATCGAGGATAATTCCAGAATCTGAGGATATTTTCATATCTCTGAAACCCCCAAACCTCTGTGCTTTTCGCTCCTTTATTTACATTGAAGGAATGGGAAAGAGTCGAGAGGAGAAAACACCAGCAGCAGCGCAGCCAGATGTGACAGATCCATCCCGCATGGCCCAGCGAGCCTCCGCAGCCCTTTAGCGTGCAAGCGGCAGTTGCATCGTCCTCTGTGCTGGCGAGACATCCAGCGAGAACACGTCGGCACGCCCGAGATGATTTGTGGCGGAGCTCATCCCTGAACCCTATAAAGTTGTCCCGGTGCCTAGGGTCTCCACTCAACCGATTCCCCTCCTCTGCCTGCCTGCGCCCGCCGGCGTTAGCTCCACAGCGTCGCCGTCGCCCTGCCCGCCATGAACCGACCGAGCTTCGGCTCGAGCTCGAGATAACCATCGCCGGCAGCGCCTCCGGCCACCTCCGCCTCGCCAAGTACATCCGTCTTCCTCCACGGCGTCGACTCGTCCCGCCGTCCTCTTCCTACTTTGGGATCGCCAAGTTCGGCTACTTCCTCGTCGTCCTCTTCCTCCCACCGGCGGACAGTAGCCCTTGAGTTCGAGCTTCGTCCGCGTCGCCATGAGGCTTCGACTCCGTCGCCGTATTCTTGTCTTTGGGTAAGGAGGTATACCCCAACTCCCTCCCTGCTCCTTCCTGTCGTCGATAGATCACCATAGGCGCTCCTTCGATTCAATCTTTCCCGTGCTCTCGGTGCTCCAGCGATCTCTGTAGTTTTAGTTGCGCATGTTTTTACGCTGCGTGCACCGCAACTCTCCCCTGTTCCCACATGCTCGCGCTTCGCTTTCGCTTCGCCGCGCCCGTAGCCCGCATGCATCTACACAGCAGCGCGCACACCTGCTACGCATCGCTTCGCTCGCTTCGCCATTACATGCTTTGCGCCGAGGCAAGCTCGAGCTCGTGCTCGGGCACCGCAAACGCGCCTTCCATGCGCCACTTGCACCCGCTCCACAGCTAACCCGCACCCCCGGTACCCCTTAGCTCGGTGGTCGCCTCGTGCTCACGAGCACATGCAGCGACTTCTCTGCTGCCAGATGAGAAGGACGATGCCAGCTTGAGTTGCCTCAAAAGGGCGAAGCCCTTCCCTATCGGCGCCCGCCTAGCCCAGATGGCTGCGGCAGTGAAACCACACGGGAACCGGGTTCGATCCCAGTGCATATTAACCCCCTTTTAATCCCATTCTTGCCTTTGTCGTATGGCAGGGGTGGCCCCACCTGTCATACTCTCCTAACCTATCTATTTTTTTATTTATTTTATTTGTTTATTTTTATTTTTATTAAGTGTTTTATTCCTGTTCCTGCGAATATTCCATTTCTGGCATGTAGAACCTTTCCATTTCGGGCAAGTCCTTTTCTGGACGTTTCCAATTATGGAAAAATTCCATTTCTGTCATATTCCATTTAGGGCAGGTTTTAACTTAATGCACTTGTGAATATTTTTCTACAGTAACCCTAACATATTATATATGTTTTTGGGGTAGAAAAATCCCATCAATCCAGTGGTGGCATTAGTTTCTGCATTTGAGCAAGTTCATGAACATGTCATTTTACATCATGATGTTGTCTTGTCATTTTTGTGTGTTTTATTTTAAGCATGCCATGAGGTTGTTTTGAACAAGGATAGCTTCATTTTCATGCATACTTCAAGCTATTACTTGTTCCATGCCATGATATGCCTGGTAGTGAGTTAATCAAGCTTGTAAAGATGCCATGTTGAATCTGTTTTTGCCATGTCCTGGAATTTCACTAAGTCTGGAACTGTTAATAAAACTTGCTATGTTTACATGGGTGCCATCATTTCTTATGGTCCTTTTTGGCTTATAGTCGATGAGGGACTCTTGATCTATGCTTTGAGTAGAATCATGCCATGCCTTGTTTTGCTATTATAAGGTCCTGTAGCTTGTTGTTTGCTTGCTCTAAACATGCCTTCCTGATGTTAATTTCTGGCATACTAGTATTTTCACTAAGTCTGTGAACCTGATATTTTTTTGCACTTTCACCATGCTTGTTTGAACCTGTTATGATGTGATTTAGCCGTAGCTCAGTCTTCATCTTTTGTTAAGAATCTCCTGTAGATCACTGTCATATGCTTTGTTTGCATGTTGGGGTGTTGTAGCCTAGTTTCTTGTTGCATGCTAAGTAGCATCGTGCTATTAAACGGAGATTTGTGCCATTATTGTTTTGCTTGCCATTTGCAAACCGTGCATCCTATTCGGTGATCTTTATATCGATTTCAACGAAATCATCCCATCTTTCAGCGGCATACTTGGTTTGCCAAGTTGATGCCTTGTTCATCATTTTCCTTCGGACACACATATGCATTGCATGTCACATCCGCATAGCATGTCATGTATTGCATCATATTGCTTGTGCATTGTTCCTTGTTTGATTGTGGTTCCGTTGCTTGTGTTCTTGCTTTGGGTAGGCGGGAGACAAGTGCGTGAGCGAGGAACCTGTTGAGAATGCCTCGAGGATCAAGCCTTGACAACTCGAGAACCTTGCGAGCAAGATGACCATACCTTGATATCACTTCTATCTTTGCTTGCTAGATGCTCGCTCTTTTGCTATGCCTATGCTGCGATACCTACCACTTGCTATATCATGCCACCCATATTGCCATGTCAACTGGCTATGTTACCGCTTTGCTCAGCCCTCTTATAAGCGTTGCTAGTTGCGGTGAAGATGAAGTTTGTTCCTTGTTGGAACACGGATATTTTAGGATATCACAATATCTATTGTTTTAATTAATGCATCTATATACTTGGTAAAGGGTGGAAGGCTCGGCCTTATGCCTGGTGACTTGTTCCACTCTTGCCGCCCTAGTTTCCGTCATACCGTTGTTATGTTCCTTGATTTTGCGTTCCTTACGTGGTTGGGTGATTTATGGGACCCCGTGACGATTCGCTTTGAATAAAACTCCTCCGGCAAGGCCCAACCTTGGTTTTACCATTTGCCACCTACACCCCTTTTTCCCTTGGGTTTCGCGAGCCAGGGTCATCTTTATTTTGCCCCCCGCACTAGTGCTCCTTGAGTGTTGGTCCAAACTAGGTAGTACGCGAGGGCCCCTTGGAAACTTCGGTCTGGTTTTACTCGTAGGATGTCTCATCGATGTTGCCTGAGAATGAGATATGTGCAGCTCCTATCGGGATTTGTCGACACATCAGGCGGCTTTGCTGGTCTAGTTTTACCATTGTCGAAATGTCATGCGAGCAAGGATTCGAGACTGATCGGGTCTTCGGGAGAAGGTTTATTCGCCGTTGACCGTGAGAGCTGGTGATGGGCTAAGTTGGGACACCCTGCGGGGTATTATCTTTCGAAAGTCGTGCCGCGGTTATGAGGCAGATGGGAATTTGTTAATGTCGGTTGTAGAAAACCGAAGTTGACCTTAATTAAAATACATCAACGCGTGTGTAACGTGATGGTCCCTTCTCGTGGTCAGGGAAGTGAACTGATGTTGGAGTTATGTTTGGCCTTGAGTTGCTCTAGGCTCACTTCTTGATCGCTATTAGCTTCACGACCGTGCCTTGCTTCTCTTCTCGCTCTCTTTTGCGATCGTAGCCACCATATATGCTGAGTAAAGCTTGCTGCAGCTCCACCTCATTACACCAGCCTTCCCTTAAGCTTAAATAGTCTTGATCTGTGGTGTGAGATTGCTTTGAGTCCCGTGACTCACAGATTCTACAAAACAGATCACGGTACCAATGATACCGGTAGCGGAGGCGCATAACTAAGCTGAAGTGGGAATTTGATGAGGCCCTTGGTCGTTACTATGTTTCATTTCAGACGATCGATGCGGAGTCGATTGGAGACGATCGGGGATCTGTGTTGGCATTTGGGGTAGTCTTCTTTTATTTTGGTTCCGTGGCGGACCTTGAGTGTAAAGCTGAATGATGGATGTTTATTTATGTATTGTGTGAAGTGGCGTTGTAAGCCAACTATGTATCTCTTTCCTTATGTAATACATGGGTTGTGTGAAGATTACCTCACTTGCGACATTGCTTTCAATGCGGTTATGCCTCTAAGTCATGCTTCGACACGTGGGAGATATAGCCGCATCGAGGGCGTTACAAGTTGGTAATCAGCGCCATCCCCGACCTTAGGAGCCCCACTGCTTGATTATTTTTAGCGGCCGAGTTCTGTCTAGAAAAATGTTTTGAGTCATTTAGGATTATATATATCGGAGAGTTAGGAATTCTTTTACTCCTCGGTCCTTAAATCGCTCTGGTGAGGTCTCTGACGTAGAAGTTTTGACTTTTCTCTTCTCAAATTTCACTAAAAAATTTAGGATCGCGGGTATCTTGGAATCGTTAGATGGTTTTATGATGAGAACATTGTCTTGGTGCCTCTGTCGGGGTTTAGTGGAAGTGTCGGGGAGTTGAGCTACGAGGTGTTGTCGTCATAATTTTATCGTTGCAGTTCTGGAATACGAGCTTAATCGCCGACATCGAAAATCTCTTTTATGCGATTCGTTGGTGAGATAACCCGATAACCCGATCTTGAGGTGAGTCTGGGAGTATTGCCATGACTTCGTATAACGGATGCTTTTGAAGGTTGAAATACCACGATTTCGAAGGTTTCTTGGTTATGTGTTGAAGAATGGATACTGACTGGATGTAGGGATTGTTAGTTTGGGTGAGATATATTGCTTCCTGTATCCCCAACACTGATTGCATAACAGGAAAGTTTGGGAGTTTATAGGTGGGATTCAAGTAGCTCTAGCACTTCTTCCTTGAGATATTTGGTTTGTGATTGGGTAGTCCTTACCACTTATTTGTTCCATTCATACCTTGTTTTATTTTCATTCATCAATCTCTTATCAAGTGGCTTCTCACCTTAATGGGCGTGATGTTTACTTTGGAATTCATTCGTTCATCCTGTTGAATGTTTATTGTGAAGACTATATGTTGCAATTTCTATCCGTTGATTCAACTTGTCTGTCTGTCAATCAAGATGCTAACGGATGTCACCCTCTTGAGGATGGCTCCATGTAGCGTCGAATCTGGAGCGATGATGGGAGTCGGCGAACCCTCCACCTCCACCTCCGCCTCGGAGGCATGGCAAACTTTGATGGCAACCACTAAAGCCAGCGCTTCGTTGTTGATCCGGTGATGCAAGAAGCGTAACCAAGGCCAAGGCAACCAAGGGAATCAAGGTCAAGGCAATTCTACCATCGGCCTCGGTTCCCTACCCTCAACAGTTCCTTACCAAATCAGCCAAAGTCTTTGACTCTTGTGCGAGGCCCGAGGCGCCGACGATTGGCTCGTGGATATCAACAAACATTTGAATGCAACAATGTCGGACACGAGGACTACGTCAAGTTCGCGTCTTTTCAGCTCAAGGATCGAGGCGGCTGATTGGTTCCGACAATACAAGGATCCCGAGAGGAGGTCGAGTGATTATTTGGACTGATTTACGCCGGGACTTTAAAGCTCACCACATTCCTACGGTGTTGTTGAGAGCAAGCGTGAGGAGTTCCACAATCTCAAGCAAGGAAACATGTCGATGTCTGAATACAAAAACAGTTTGAAACTTGCTGCAGCCGCTAAACAAGACATTCTGACGAAAAGAGTATGATCTATCGAGTTCGAGAGGTGGCCTTAGAGAGGATCTGCGGTTAGCTCTTGTTCTTATTGAGCCTACTCGGTTTGATCAATTCTACAATATGGCCCTCAAGCAAGAAGGTGCTCAGCTCAAGTGTGAGGCTTCAAAGAAAGAATCGGGGATGCAGATTCAGTCTTCTTCCTCTCAAAGCGCAGCTAAGCAGCAAAAGTTCTACCTTCCTCCTCCTCGTTCCGTCGGCCTTATCAGCGAGAAGAACTTCGGTGGTCGTGGATCTTCCCACCCAACCCACCCTATCAGAACAAGTCTCGACCTCAAGCTCCAAGGTCAAATGCTCCTTATCACCGTCCGCTCTCGGTGACACTGCAACAAGTGTCGGAGAAGGGTCACTATCGAACAAATGCTTCAACCAAAGGCGCCTTCCGCCTACTCTTCTGTGAGATCTTCAAGCAATGCGGTGGTCGAAGCATAATCCCAAATGCGCAAGGTGAACATGATGAATGCGGCATAGCGAAGAGATTCTTCGGCGTGATTATGGGTAATCTTCCAGTTAATGATATTCCTACAAAAGTCTTATTTGATACTGGTGCATCGCATTCTTTCATGTCATATCCTTTTGCATCGAAGCACAGTTTTGACACAGAGGTCTTGTCCAAAGTTATGCAAGTTGTTTCTCGGGAAAACTTATGACTTCTAGTTTGGTTGCTCTGATGTTTCCATCCGGTTGGGCAACTATAAATTTCTGGCTAAACCAATTGTTCTTGGTGACTCGGATATTGATCTAATTCTTGGGATGGGTGGCTTTCTCGGCACAAAGCTCAACTTGATTGTCTGCGCGGAAATTCAATTGACACACTCTTACGAGGATGTTATCATCTATGCGCTTCGTGATGAAACCATTCGGTTGTTTTCTCTCAATGAGAAAGGCGAGTTGGATGCTATCTCTCGATTCGGTCGTTTGTGGGTACCAAGATGTCTTTCGGAAGAGCTTCGGGTATGCCTCCTCATCGGCGGTCGAATTAGTTATCGATCTTGAGCACGGCACTAAACCCGTTTGCAAGCGTCCTTACAAGCTTGGACCCAAGGAGCTGAAAGAATTGAAGAAGCAGCTCGATGAACAAGAGCGTCAGGTTTGATCGGACCGAGTTCATCTCCATGGGGATGTGGAGTTCTTTTGTCGAGAAGAAGGATGGCGCGGACCGACTTTGCGTCGATTACCGTCCATTGAATAAAAGACAATCAGAACAAGTATCCACTTCCCAACATCAATGAGCTTTTCGAGCAACTCAAAGGTGCTAAAGTATTCTCAAGCTTGACCTCCGTATGGGTTATCATGAGTTCGTATTCGTGAACAAGATATTCCCAAGGCGACATTGAGAACAAGCTTTGGTTCTTATGAATATACTGTCATGTCTTTCGGCCTTGTCAATGCTCCTCCAACATTCTCTTGAATGATGAACTTCATCTTCAACCCCTACACAAATGATTTCGTCTTGGTGTATCTTGATGATATTTTGGTCTTCTCCAAGAACAAGTAGGATCATGCCAAACATTTGCGATTGGTGCTCGACAAGCTCAGAGAGCATCAATTCTATGCGAAGTTTTCCAAATGTGAGTTCTGGCTTGATGAAGTTCTTTATCTTGGTCATATCATCTCCGCCAAAGGAATTGCTGTTAATCCGGCGAAGGTTTCTGCGGTTACGAATTGGGAACCTCCTCGGAATGTCAAGCGACTCCATGATTTTCTTGGTCTTGCAAGCTATTGCGAAGATTCGTTGAGAATTTCTCTAAGATTGCAAAGCCTCTTTCCAACCTCCTCGAAGCATGTCAAGTATATGCGGGCCTTTGAGTGTGATGTAAGCTTTCAACACCCTCAAAGAAAGCTAGTAACAGCTCTGTCTTGACTCCTCTGATGAATCCAAGCCATTGAAGTGATACGTGATGCTTCTCTTCAAGGTCTCGGTCTTTGTGTTAATGCAAGAGAAGAAAGTTGTGGTCTATACCTCTCGTCGGTTGAAGCCCAACAAAAGAACTACCCCACTCACGATCTCGAGTTGGCGGCGATTGTCCATGCATTGATAACATGGAGACATCTCTTGTTGGGAAGGAAAGTGGACATTTTCACCGATCACAAGAGTCTCAAGTATATCTTCCTCAACCCAACCTCAACCTCGGGCAAACTCGATGGGTTGAAATGATTCAATAGTACAATCCAAGTATTGAATATACTCTGGCAAGGCGAATGTGATTGCGAGATGCTTTGAGTAGAAAGGCTTATTACAATGACAATTCTCAAGCCCTTCCAACGGATCTTTGTGAAGCTTTCCATAAGCTGAATCTTCAAGTTGTTCCTCAAGGCTTTCTTGCCAACCTCATAGTCTCTCCTTCTTTGGAAGATCAAATTCGTGAGGCACAACTCCTGGATACCATGGTGAAGAAGGTGAAGCGTGGTATTGACAAGGGCATTTCAAATACAAGTGTTATCGCTTGGATGACAAAGACACTCTTTTCTTGAGGATCGTATTGTGGTTCCTAAAAGCGTCGAGAAAAGTCATCATGAATGAGGCACACAATTCCCTCCTATCCATTCATCACGGAAATGCGAAGATGTACCATGACCTCAAGCAGTCATATTGGTGGACTCGAATGAGGCGAGAAATTGCTCAATTCGTGAATGAATGTGATGTCTGCGAGAAGGTGAAAGTAGAACACCAAAGACCAGCTGGTCTCCTCCAACCTCTTGCTATTCGAGAATGGAAGTTTGATCATATCGAGATGGACTTAGTGACTGGATTTCCTAAGTCAAGCGTGGAAATGATGCTATCTTCGTTGTCATTGACAAGCTTACTAAAGTGGCTCATTTTCTTCCTATCAAAGAATCTATCACAGCAGCTCGGTGGCGAGCTATACACCTCGAAATTGTCTCCTTGCACGGTATTCGCAATTGATCTCTTGAGACCGTGGAAGCATCTTCACTTCTAAGTTAGGACTCCTTCGAAGGCCATAGGCACCAACATTCGTTTGACACAGACTTTCCATCCTCAAACAAGTGGCCAAGTCGGCGAGTCAATCAAATCCTTGAAGATATGCTCGGGGCTTGTGTCATTTCCTTTGGCATGAAGTGGGAAGAATGTCTTCCATATGCGAGTTCTCCTACAAAACAGCTTCCAAGCAAGTTGGGCACGGCGCCATTCGAAATTCTCTATGGCATAAAGTGCGTACTCCTATCAATTGGTCGAGGCAGGTGAGCGCCAACTTCTTGTAGCGACTTGATCACGAAGCGAAGAAATGTGCAAAGTCATTCGTGAGAATCTCAAAGCAGCATAATCGCGCGGAAGAGCTATTATGATGACAAGCACCGTGATGTGGCTTTTGAAATCGGAGACCATGTCTACCTCGCGTCTCTCAATGAAAGGCACTTTCGTGGCCGGTATCAAAGGAAGCTTGCCCCTAGATCGTGGGTCCTTTCAAGATCATTGGCAAAGAGGTGATCTAGCCTATCAACGAGCTTCCATCCAACTTTGCAAGCGTGCGATGTGTTTCACGTGTCACAGCTCATAAGTGCTTCAAGATTCTGGCGCACTATCAACTTTGAAGAGATTGACCTCCAACAAGATCTCTCTTATCATGAGCACCCCATTACTATTCTTGAAGAAGCTGGCGCCAAGACTACTTAACAAGTCAATCAAATTCCGAAAGTGAAGTGGTCACACCATTCCGGAGAAGCCACACAGGGCGCGAGGATCACCTCCGTTCGAATATCGAGTTCTTTCAGTCCTAGATCTCGGGACGAGATCCTCTTGTAGTGGAGGAGAGTTGTAACACCCTAGATGTATCATGTCCCATTTGGGCAATGTATCAACTTGACCTTCATCCATTTCTTGTGGGGTTTATCATGTTTGGCCTCATCTTGTTTGGTTATGTGGTTTTATTCTTTTCTTTGTCATGCTCATCTTACCATGTTGCATTTGTGCCTCTTGTCATTTTGCATTCATCCTCATCATGTGCATGTTGTGACCTCATACCTATTATGTTGTGGCATGCTCAGTGCATAAATCTTGCACCATCACTTCTCCTTCCTTCCTTTTCCTTCCATTCTTTGCAAGTGCCATTTTGCCTCCACCATAAATGTTCATATTTTCCCCAATATTCTAACACTAGGTAGCTAGCCTCTCTGCCAAATTACAGCTCTTTTGAAGTTGTGTTGGTTAGGTTAAAAAATGCTCCAAGTTTGAACTATATTCAAACTTGTTGTATTTTTCTACCTCTAAAAAAATACCCAACTCAATTTTATCAAATCGAGAATAATTCCAGAATCTTGAGGATATTTTCATATCTCTCGAAACCCCCCAAACCTCTGTGCTTTTCGCTCCTTTATTTACATTGAAGGAATGGGAAAGAGTCGAGAGGAGAAAACACCAGCGGCAGCGCCATGCTTGATGCAGCCAGTCCATCCGTGCGGCCCAGCAGGCCTCCGCAGCCCTTTAGCACCTGGCAGCAGTTACATCGTCCTCTGTCGGCAGGACATTCAGCGAGAACACGTCGTCACGCCCGAGATGATTTGCGGCGGGCTCGTCCCTGAACCCTATAAAGTTGTCCCGGTGCCTAGGGTCTCCACTCAGCGATTCCCCTCCTCGGCCGGCCTCGCCGCCGCCTAGGTTAGCTCCACGCGTGTCGCCGACGCCCTGCCCGGCATGAACCGACCGAGCTTCAGCTCGAGCTCGGGATAACCGTCGCCGACGTGCACTCCGGCCACCTCCGCCTTGCCAAGTACATCCGTCTTCCTCCACGACGTCGACTACGTCCCCGCCGTCCTCTTCCTCGCCTGGGATCGCCAAGTTCGGCTACTTCCCCGTCGTCCTCTTCCTCCCCTGCTTTGCGGACAGCAGCCCGCCCGAGTTGAGCTCGTCCACGTCGCGCATGAGCTCGACTCCGTCGCCCGTATTCTTGTCTTTGGGTAAGGAGGTATACCCAACTCCTCCTGCTCCTTCACAGCCGTCGATAGATCACCATAAGCGCTCCTTGATTCAATCTTTCCGTGCTCTCGGTGCTCCAGCGATCTCTGTAGTTTTAGTTGCGCATGTTTTCTCTGCTTGCGTGCACCGTGCTCTCCCTGTTCCCACATGCTCGCTTTCGCTCGCTTCGCCGCGCCGTAGCCCGCATGCATCTACACCAGCGCGCACCACCTGCTGCTCGCATCGCTCGCTTCGCTTCGCCGTTACATCTTTGCGCCCGAGGCAAGCACGAGCTTCGTGCTTTCGGGCACATAACCCAGCGCCTTCCATGCGCCACTGCACCCGCACTCCCTGGCCTAACCCGCACCCCCGCCGGTACCCCCTTGGCTCCGGTGGTCGCCTCGTTGCTCACAGGCACCACCGGCGACTTCTCTGCTGCAAATGAGAAGGGACCAGTACCCGCTTTAGGTTGCCTCAAAAGGGGCCGAAGCCCTTCCCTATCAGCAGCGCCCTCTTAGCCCAGTGGCTGCGGCGTGAAACCACAGGGAGACACAGGTTCGATCCCCCACGGCTGCATATTAACCCCCCTTTTTAATCCCATTCTTGCACTGTGCGTATGACAGGGTGGCCCCACCTGTCATACTCTCCTAACCTGTCTGTCTTTTTATTTATTTTATTTGTTTATTTTTATTTTTATTAAGTGTTTTATTCCTATTCCTGCGAATATTCCATTTCTGGCATGTAGAACCTTTCCATTTCGGGCAAGTCCTTTTCTGGACGTTTCCAATTATGGAAAAATGCCATTTCTGTCATATTCCATTTAGAGCAGGTTTTAACTTAATGCACTTGTGAATATTTTTCTACAGTAACCCTAACATATTATATATGTTTTTGGGGTAGAAAAATCCCATCAATCCAGTGGTTGCATTAGTTTCTGCATTTGAGCAAGTTCATGAACATGTCATTTTACATCATGATGTTGTCTTGTCATTTTTGTGTGTTTTATTTCAAGCATGCTATGAGGTTGTTTTGCACAAGGATAGCTTCATTTTCATGCCTACTTCAAGCTAGTACTTGTTCCATGCCATGATATGCCTGGTAGTGAGTTAATCAAGCTTGTAAAGATGCCATGTTGAATCTGTTTTTGCCATGTCCTGGAATTTCACTAAGTCAGGAACTGTTAATAAAATTTGCTATGTTTACATGGGTGCCATCATTTCTTATGGTCCTTTTTGGCTTATGGTCAGGAAGGGACTCTTGATCTATGCTTTGAGTAGAATCATGTCATGCCTTGTTTTGCTATTATAAGGTCCTATAGCTTGTTGTTTGCTTGCTCTAAACATGCCTTCCTGATGTTAATTTCTGGCATACTAGTATTTTCACTAAGTCTGTGAACCTGATATTTTTAGCATTTTCACCATGCTTGTTTGAACCTGTTATGATGTGATTTAGCTGTAGCTCAGTGTTCATCTTTTGTTAAGCATCTCCTGTAGATCACTGTCATATGCTTTGTTTGCATGTTGGGGTGCTGTAGCCTCGTTTCTTGTTGCATGCTAAGTAGCATCGTGCTATTAAACGCAGATTTGTGTCATTATTGTTTTGCTTCCCATTTGCAAACCGTGCATCCTATTCGGTGATCTTTATATCGATTTCAACGAAATCATCCCATCTTTCAGTGGCATACTTGGTTTGCCAATTTGATGCCTTGTTCATCATTTTCCTTCAGACACACATATGCATTGCATGTCACATCCATATAGCATGTCATGTATTGCATCATATTGCTTGTGCATTGTTCCTTGTTTGATTGTGGTTCCGTTGCTTGTGTTCTTGCTTTGGGTAGAGCGGGAGGCGAATGCGTGAATGAGGAACCTGTTGAGAAGCATCTCGAGGATCAAGCCTTCGACAACTCTGAGAACCTTGCGAGCAAGATGACCATACCTTCGATATCACTTCTATCTTTGCTTGCTAGATGCTCGCTCTTTTGCTATGCCTATCTTTGCGATACCTACCACTTGCTATATCATGCCACCCATATTGCCATGTCAACCTCTAACCATCCTTTCCTAGCAAACCGTTGATTGGCTATGTTCCGCTTTGCTCAGCCCTCTTATAGCGTTGCTAGTTGCGGTGAAGATGAAGTTTGTTCCTTGTTGGAACACGGATATTTTAGGATATCACAATATCTATTGTTTTAATTAATCGTCTATATACTTGGTAAAGGGTGGAAGGCTCGGCCTTATGCACAGTGACTTGTTCCACTCTTGCCGCCCTAGTTTCCGTCATCGGTGTTATGTTCCTTGATTTTGCGTTCCTTAGCGGTTGGGTGATTTATGGGACCCCGTGACGGTTAAGCTTTGAATAAAACTCCTCGGCAAGGCCCAACCTTGGTTTTACCATTTGCCACCTACACCCTTTTTCCCTTGGGTTTCGCGAGCAGGGTCATCTTTATTTAGCCCCGGGCGGTGCTCCTTAGTGTTGGTCGGCCGGAAATGGTGCGGGGCCCCTTGAGAAACTTCGAGTCTGGTTTTACTCGTAGGATGTCTCCTCCGATGTTGCCACGAGAGCGAGATATGTGCAGCTCCTATCGGGTTGTCGGCTGTCGGCGGCTTGCTGGTCTAGTTTTACCATTGTCGAAATGTCATGCGAACCGGGATTCGAGGCTGATCGGGTCTTCCCGGGAGAAGGTTTATTCCTTTGTTGACCGTGAGAGCTTGTGATGGGCTAAGTTGGGACACCCCTGCAGGGTATTATCTTTTGAAAGTCGTGCCCGCGGTTATGAGGCAGATGGGAATTTGTTAATGTCCGGTTGTAGAAAACCCGAAGTTGACCTTAATTAAAATACATCAACGGCGTGTATGTAGTGATGGTCCCTTCTCGTGAGTCGGGAAGTGAACGATGTTGGAGTTATGTTTGGCCGAGTTGCTCTAGGATCACTTCTTGATCGCTATTAGCTTCACGACCGTGCCTTGCTTCTCTTCTCGCTCTCTTTTGCGATCGTAGCCACCATATATGCTAGTAAACTTGTTGCAGCTCCACCTCATTACACCAGCCTTCCCTTAAGCTTAAATAGTCTTGATCTCGCGGTGTGAGATTGCTGAGTCCTCGTGACTCCAGATTCTACAAAATAGATCACGGTACCGATGATACCAGTAGCGAGGTGTAATTGAGCTGAAGTGGGAATTTGATGAGGCCCTTAGTCGTTACTATGTTTCATTTCAGACGATCGATGCGGAGTCGAGTTGGAGACGATCGGGGATCTGTGTTGGCATTTGGGGTAGTCTTCTTTTATTTTGGTTCCGTAGCGGACCTTGAGTGTAAAGCTGAATGATGGATGTTTATTTATGTATTGTGTGAAGTGGCATTGTAAGCCAACTATGTATCTCTTTCCTTATGTAATACATGGGTTGTGTGAAGATTACCTCACTTGCGACATTGCTTTCAATGCGGTTATGCCTCTAAGTCTTGCTTGACACATGGGAGATATAGCCGCATCGAGGTGTTACATAAATAAGTGGATTGTGGGGCATACGTGATCCATAGATAGATCTTGATTGTTTTGCCTTGTCCCCAATATGTCTCACAAGTCGGCGCATTCCCTCGTGGCCGTGCTTTTCGGCGATGCGAGTGCAGTCTGATGGAGGGCCTAGATGCCTCTCTGTCGTAGTCGCAGGGGTGGTCGATCTGCCGTGTTGTCTTGCTGGTGATGAAGGTTTATATGCCTCCTCCTCTAATCGGAGAGCAACTTGCGTTTTAGGTAGCTTTTGGAGGCGTTGAGTTCATACTCTTGACGCAAGGACTTCCGTCCATCTGTCGGCTAGAAGGTCTTGATCAACTTGAAGTTGTTGCTGCTTTTCTTTAGGCTGTTCGCCGTGATCATTAACCTGCGTTTAAAACGCTCTTGTTCGACGGGATCCTCGGGCACGACAAAGTCGTTGTCGTTGAGGCTTGCCTCGTCTCCGGAGGGAGGCATGTAATTTTCATCCTCCTCGTCTGCCGCTCTCTGTTGGGGGCTGGCTTCTCCGATCCTCTGTGTTGAATCTTCTTTGGAGGGTTGTCTTGACACTCTCGGGGTGTTATTGTCTCGGTGCGAATCTCCATTCTTCTTTGTGGCGGGATTTAGGCGGCGCCGCTTACGTCGGTGCTTGGGCTGTTTCTTAGAGGAATCTGCCTCTGCTTTGCTTCTTCGCCGTCCCCATCCTTTGGGGTGTCCACCATGTATATATCGTATGTGAGGTGGTCTTCAGTGCCCGTGGCGCTGGTTCTTGATCGTCTCCGGCATCGTCGTCCATACCGTCGATGTCTTGGTCGTAGTCTAACATGTCGGTTAGATAAATCGACACTGGCTACAAAGTGGGTGGTGGGTGGGCTTTGAATTTCTTCGTCGTCGCATCCCAACCATCGACCCTTGATCGGCAGGGCTCTCGATAACGAGAGATGCTTTAGCAAATTCAGGATGTCGCCAAGGTTGAGTCTTTGAAAGATGTCGCGGTGAACTCCATGATCGGCGTAATCGGATTCGATTGGTAGGGGCGCGAGGAGGTTGGTCCGACAAAGTCCGGTACCTCGAGTCACGGGCTTTATAAGGGACAAGGTCGGTATTCGGCTCCATCACGTAGAAGTTGCAGCTTCGGCGGTGTCCAACCACATCCTCGTCTGCGTGTCGGCTCGAATTATGGGTCGAGCGGACTCGTGTGCGGCCTCGAGTCTTGTCCGTGGCGAGCTAAATCATGCCCATCGTGTGGTCTGGTGGCGCTCGGGCGTGGCTCGAATCCATCGAAGATCAAGTCTCCGCGGATGTCGATCGTGATGTTTAGGCTTCAAATCGACTGATGGCGGGCGTAGCTTCGATCTGCTCAGACGGCCAAGTGAATTGGCCCGCGATGCAAAAGCCGCCCGAACACGAAGATCTGTCGGGAGAAAATTCTCACCACAGGCGTGTTGTTGTTGATTAGCGAAGCCATCAAGCCTATCGGTGGCGACACGGAGGAACTCCCAATAAGCACCAATGTCGGTTGTCAAAACCGGCGGATCTCGGGTAGGGGTCCCGAGCGTGCGTCTAAGCGGATGGTAGCGGAGACAAGGGACGATGTTTTACCCAGTTGGGCCCTCTCGATGGAGGTAAACCCTACTCTGCTTGATTGATATTGATGATATGGGTAGTACAAGAGTGGATCTACCACGAGATCAAGGAGGCTAAACCCTAGAAGCTAGCCTATGGTATGATTGTTGTAATGGTTGTGTGTCCTCTGGGACTAAGACCCTCCGGTTTATATAGACAGGAGAGGGCTAGGGTTACAGTCGGTTACAATGGTAGGAGATCTACATATCCGTATCGCCAAGCTTGCCTTCCATGAGAAAGTCCCATCCGGACACGGGACGAAGTCTTCAATCTTGTATCTTCATAGTCTTGGAGTCCGGCCGATGATGATAGTTCGGCTATCCAGACACCCCCTAGTCCAGGACTCCCTCAGCCGGCATTAAGATTCTTGATGGATTTAGCCTCAATCCATTTGGTGAACTTGTCAATTGCTACCAGCACATGGGTGAGGCCGCTTCTGCCTGTTCTCAGAGGTCCAACCATATCCTATCCCCATACAGCGAAAGGCCAGACGAGTGGTATGGTCTTTAAGGCTGAGGCGGGCTTGTGTGACATATTGGAGTAAAATTGACATCCTTCACACTTGTCGACTATCTCCTTTGCCATTTCATTACGCTCTTGGCGGTAAAATCCGTCTCGGTATGCTTTGGCCACAATGGTCGAAGGGCGCGCAGTACCCACAGGTCCCAGTGGATATCGTCAAGATTATCCGACCTTCTTACGGCGTTATACATTTCGACCAATTCAATCGCGCTTTCTCTGTACAACTGTCCCCTTATCACGATAAAGGCTTTAGATCGGCGGACGATCTGTCGAGCCTCTTCTTCATCCTTGAGGAGCTCTTTCCTTAAGATACCGCGATATCGACCTTTGTCTAATCGGGAGTGATCACCAACACTTTCATGATCGGTCGACCCTTCTGCTGGAACTTCAACCCGATCGGATCTGTGACACTTTTAGGCTCGAGCTTCTTGATAAAGGATCTTCTTTAACTGATGGAGTATGGATATGATCCAAGAACACATCACTGGGAATGGCTTCTCTCTTGGAACCTATCTTCGCCAAATCATCAGTCACTTGATTCTTCAGTTGGGGTATATGATGGAGTTCTAACCCTTCAAATTTATTTTCAAGCTTTCTCACTGCATTGCAGTATCCTGTCATGGCTGGGCTTCTAACGTCCCACTCCTTCATCACTTGATTGACCACCAAATCTGAGTCGCCATAAACCATAAGGCAACGGACGCCGAGTGAAATGGCCATGCGCAATCCATATAAAAGTGCCTCGTATTCTGCTTCATTATTGGAGGAATCCAAGTGGATCTGGAGCACATATCTGAGCTTATCTCCTCGTGGGGAAACCAACACTACCCCAGCACCGGAACCATTTAACATCTTAGAGCCATCAAAGAACATGGTCCAATGCTCCGAGTGAACTTGAGTCGGCTGCTGTTGTTCAATCCACTCGGCAAGGAAATCTGCTATTGCTTGGGACTTAATGGCTTTCTTTGCCTCAAACTTGATATCAAGGGAAGAGTTCAATCGCCCATTTAGCCACTCGACGATTGCATCTCTGTTGTGCGAGAATCTCGGCGATGGGCGTCGTGATATTGCAATGGAATGATCGGAGAAATAATGAGCAACCTTCTTCGTTGTCATGTAGATCCCATACGAGCTTACGATAATGAGGGTATCTTTGCCGATGGGGTCAAAACTTGGAAAGATAATATCTTTGGGTGCTAAACTTTGAAGGCTTTCCCTTCTTCTTCCGCTTCGACCGTAAGTACCGTCTTGCGACTTGTCTGTGGCTGCAATGTAAAGCAACAGAGGCTCTTTTCGATCGGAGCACCAAGCACCGGCTGGGTGGATAAGCGAGCTTTAGCTCGGCAAATGCTGCATCGACCACAGAGTCCACTCGAACTTGCATCTTATTCATCGATCGGTAAAGAGGCAATGCCTTTTCACGAGGTGAGATGAATCGACTTAATGCGGCCAAGCATCGATGGCTCCGGACGCCGTGCACGCGCTGCAGGCGTTTCATTGAGTATAGTGCCAACTTTCTGGGTTAGCATCGATTCCTCGTTGGAAGCGAAAACCGAGTAACTTTCCACTGGGAACTCCGAATGTGCACTTTGATGGATTGAGCTTGATATCATTTCTCTGAGATTGGCAAATGTTTGGCGAGTCGGTCGGCGGTCGGAACCCTTACGTGATTTGACCACAATATCATCCATATGCGCTTCCGCGTTACGACTGATTTGAGTGGGTAAACGCCGAATCATCCTCATAAGCGTGGCTCCGGCATTCTTGAGGCGAATGGCATGGTGACATAGCGAAGCACCGAATGGAGTGATGAAAGCTGTTTTGATCTCGTCGGGTCCATCTGAGGCGGATCGATGGTACCGGAATAGGCGTCTAAAAGACAATCTCTCATCCGTAGTCGAGTCGACAATTTGGTCGATCACGAGGAAGAGGAAAATGATCTTCGGGCAGGCCGATTGATATGTTTGAAATCGATGCACATGCGAAGTGACTTGTCCCTCTTGGGGACCATGACAACGATGGCGAGCCACTCGGGTGGTAAACCTCCGGATAAACTCCGCTGCGGGGCGAGCCACCTCCTCACCAATGGCCTTTCTCTTACGGATGGCGGACCGCCGAAGATGTTCTTTGACAGGTTTTGCTTTTGGGTCGACTCATAAATGATGCTCAGCCAGCCTTAGGAACACGGCATGTCGTGGGCTTCCATGCAAAGATGTCCAGTTCTCACGGAGGAAGCTGGATGGCGCTTCTTCCTATTTAGAGTCGTGTGTTGTGGAAATATGAGTCGAACAGCTTTGGGGTCGGTCGGGTGAATGTGAGCAGGCCGTCTCACCAAGCGATTGGAATCTTGACTCGGTGGTGGGCTTCTTGGCCCCAATAAATCACTTTCGGATCTGCATTTTTCGATATTCTTCAAGCTCCACCTTTGTTATCGAGAATCGGCAATCTTTGAGCCCTTACGAAAACACTCTTACGCCTTTTCCGATTGCGGTGATGGTGATCACACCCTTGGGGCGAGCATCTTCGGTTTGAGGTATCGTAACATGGTGAGCCATGAACCGTGCATAAGCTGGCCTGCCCAAGATAGCATGATAAGCGCTCACGAAAATCCACGACTTCAAATGTTAGCTTCTCTTTACGGAAATGCTTCGAATCGCCGAAAACCACATCTAGAGCTATTTGGACAAGTGACTCAGCTTTCTTTCCAGGGATGACTCCATGGAAACTCATGTTCTTTGGGCGAGTGCGGACATCGGAATGCCCATTCCTTTTAGCGTCTCCGCATACAATATATTCAATCCTTTGCCACCATCCGCCAGAACCTTAGTCGATCGAGTGCCTTCGATGGTGGGTCGACCACCAAAGCTTGCCTTCGGGGTGGCTATGTGTGTCGGTGATCGGACTAGTCGAATGTAATGGTGATGCAGAGACCATTTGAGATAATTTGGGTGTCATGAACAACCATATTCACCTCACGGTTGATAACTTTCAATCGACTTTTGCTCTCCACATCAGCAAAAATCATCAGGGTGGAATTGACATGGGGGTACCCTTTGTCACTGTCCTCTTTGTCCACAGCTTTGTCCGACTCCTCCTTATCCTTGGACTGTTTTCCTTGAAACTGCTGGATTAAGAGCCGGCACTGGCGAGTGGTATGTTTTGGGTAGATGAAGTTACCCTCTTCGTCTTTCTTCGTGTGGATGTGACATGGCAGATCCATCCGTCGTTCCTTCCTTATCCTTTACCTTCTTGGGGTTCCGGGATCCTTTGGGCTTCCTTTGAATTTGCCACGAGTCACGGCGGGGCCTCTCCGGGAGCAGTTGGCTCGGCTTTCGCTTTTGCTTCCATTGGAGTTTCCTTTTCGGTGACTCAGTTGTACTTGCCACTCCGGTCGATACTCTTCTTCACCATTGGCGTATTTGGTGGCAATCTCCATCATTCGACTCGGGGTCATATCTTGGTCCGACCAAACTTCAAACTTAACTCTCTGTTCTTAGCGCCATCCTTGAAGGCCTGAGGCTTGATGATCGGACCGTTCTCCACCGTATGATGCAATGTGGTCCATCTCTGGATGTAATCTCTCGGTCTCATTAGACTTTTGCCGCAGACACCTGCAGCTCTGTCGATCCTGCTGGTAAACTTGCAAGTTCCTCAAATGTCTGGCGAACACTCGGGCAAGATCTTCCCAAGTGTAAATGCTGCTAGGAGCTAGCTGATTCAACCAGGCCCTGGCCGAACCCTCCAACATGAGTGGTAGGTGCTTCATGGCCACCTCATCATTGCCACCGCCAATCTGCACAGCCACTCAGTAGTCCTCGAGCCAAGTTTCGGGCTTGGAATCACCAGTGAACTTACTTACCCCAGTCACCAACCTGAAGTTGGGAGGGATCACCGCGGCTCTGATGGCTCTGCTGAAACATTCTGGTCCTGAAACATGAACTCGGCTGCTGGTGGGCACATCGTCGTGGCCTTCTTGATGAGCTCTGTTCCGGTCGACCAAACCTTGCACGATAATGGATCTCGCGTCAAAGCCTGGTTCCCCGGGGTTGACCGGAGCTCTCCGCCCAACACTGTGCTGACGCATGTCATCTTGCTGCCGAGGGGCGTAAGACCCACCCCTTGGGGGAGGAGTGGACACTCGACACCGATCATCGCGATCGAATCGGTCATCATACTAATCACGTCGACCCCCACGTCCCTCACGCGCGGAGGCGATCTTGGGCTATGAGCATTGGACTGTATTAGCGATGTGGATCATTGTGAATCCTATTGCGTGGTGTGACACGGCTGAATTCTAATCTCCTACTGCCGGAGCAAATCTCGATATGCATCAAGCCTCTGCTAGCCTCGTGAGAGGATGAATTGACTCGACTATCTGGGCTGCGTTGCTAGATTCTGAATTGGGGTTCGATATACAGGTCGGCGGTGGAAAGAGTTGGCGTCGTGGAGTCTGGTACTCGTTGCAGCGGCGTGCTTTCGAGTGCTCGCTGGAGATTCTCGATCGAGTGCGCTCAACCAAGTTAATACAGCGCATCTTCAAAGCGCGAGCCTCGGGGTTTCTCCTATGATGGGAGTATCACGAGCATCCATATTCGGGCGAAGATCTTCCCTTTGTAGAAAGTGAGTGGCTCGGGTTGATATTCCTCGTGAACTGGCGGGGTCACCTCCGCCATCCGCCCGTCGGTCGCGAGAAGCGGGAGGACTGAGGCCCATTGACCATCGGGACCTCCGCCGCTGGATCACTTCTTTGTCGCTTTTCGGATCACGATCTCTGAGCGGTCGGCAGATCAAGCAGGCGTAGAGATTCGTCGGGCTCGATCGCGCGACTTAGGTGGTGGCGATTGGCGAGCCCGGCGTGTCTCACCCACCGTTGAAGCCTCGACCGACCAGGCGCTTCTGCTGGTGGGAGAGCGAGGGAGGAAGGGCGACACGAGTCGACCGATATGGAGCCGGCGGTTGCCGCGGCGGGGCGCGCGGACACATGCATGAAAGTGCGTCGCCTGCGAGCAGGAAGCACGTCGATGTCGAGTGGAGCCTCACGGAGCCATCGGAGTCGTCGGCGATGAGCGTGGTGGCGCGAGGCGGATCTCATGACCCTCGACGAGAACTCCGCCCGAAACCATGATGAAAGCGATCGGAACAATTGCAACTTCTCCAATAAGTCGCTAAGACACCTGCCCCAAGGTGGGCGCCAAGCTGTCGTGGTACTAAGGTGGCGATAGAATGGGGGTAGGTATGGAGAGGCAAGATCCTAGCTATGGAGTAGTTGTATCGCAAAGGATTTCTGAGTTGAGGCCCTTCTCGGAGGAAGTAACAGCCCTCGTCTCGGGCCGGAGGCGATCATTGGATTATAAGCGTATGAGTTCGACGGGTGTGAACCCTTACGCGATGGAGGGTGGCTTATATAGTGTCGCGAGGACCCGGCCCATTACGTGGCGGAGGGATTAAAGTACATTAAGGCTGGCGTTACGGTAATGCCTTACATAAAGTGTCATCATGGCCATAAAGACTACTTAATTACGAGACCGTTTGGATCTGAGTGGCCTTTGGACTCTGGTGGTGAGTGAATCTTCATGGTCGAGTGTCTTGAGTCGTCAGTGGAACCCATCGGTCATTTGGAAGGAGTTTCTTCTAAAGATGTCCTTGGGAAGGGTACCTTGGACAGGTCCATGACCCTACCCTAGGTACATGACTTCATCGAGCGTGATGGCGGTATCTAAGGGAGTAACAACACGGTCTTGAGAAAAGATAGTGCTACCGGTTGATGCAGATAGAACCACGGTTATACTTGCCCAAGGACGGATCAACCACACATAACCCGGACTCTCATGATTGTACCCCTACCCGGTTAGACGGAGAACCAGCTACACCTTCTAACCCCAACCCGGCAAATAGTAACCTAGTTCGATTGACACTGCACCGTCTCCACCACAAGCACCCAAACACGGCGGTTAGTAAAGGAAGCTGCGATGCCAAAGCACGAGGACCACCACTCGAATCCCAACTCAGCGCTTAAAGGAGAAGAAGATTTGTTCTCGGTCGGGTTACGTAGCTATGGTTCATACTCCTTTCTTTGTTGCATTCTTGTATTTACTCATACCAACTATTTTCAAATTTGAAGGATGGAATTGAAACTCCAATGGCATAGCAGGTATGTTTTAAACTGTTTCTTTAAGCTGGTTTCTTTGTTGTAACATGCTCTATGTTGATTTCAGTTTCAATTGAATAAGCATTATGTTCTCATGTCATGCACATTACAAGTGTTGTTATTGCTCTATAGTTACCCACACTTATATTACATCTATTACCTTTGTCTTGAACAAATATTATTTGAGCTGTGTCTCTATCTTGATTTGGCAACAAAAACTAGAATGATATAGACCATAAAGTGACCATGGCACATAGATATATGTTTGTTTCATGCTATTATCTTGTCCACTTTACTCACTGAACTCATTTACCAAAATGAGTTTCATATACTAACATAGTAAACATGTGATGTATGCCTTGTTTCTCTTTTAGAATCACGGACAAAATATTGGAGAAACGATACGCGTTATCCAATGGTAAAGAAGTAATGTAGATAAGGTTCAAGATAGTGAGACATCCTGTTGGTCTCCAAGAAAGCTGATAAAAACTATCTTGGCGGCGGTGAGGAACCCAAAGTCATGTCTTGATGTAGTGTTGAGTTCTTGGCCACTCTCTGGCACAAGCTCTTGAACTTCATTGCTGAATTAGTTTGTCTTCTTGAGTCTCAACTTGAAGTTGAAAGACATCGATCGGATGTCTTTGACAGGAAGGTGAAGGGTGAGAAGTCCTGCGGAATTCGGATGCATATTTTACGGTGCTGCGACAATATTTGGAGGATTTAAGCGCCAAACAAGAAAGTTAATAAGCTTGCTAAGCATCTTTCGACATTATGGGTACCAGGATATTGTTTCTTGAGATCTTACGAAGTGGTTTGATTCTGGATTTGTTTTCTTTGCGGCGTTTATTTGCGCTTTGGTCGCCAACTTTGACAACCGATGTACATGATATCTGCTTTGTTCCCTATATTTGCCTTTGGTGGCGAACTTTGATGCCCGATGGATGTCATATGTGTAACAGCCATGATAGCCTAGCATAAGTTGCTTGCTTATTTATTTCCTTGTTGTCTTGTTTATTTGTTTGCTTGTAGTCGATTGCACTTCTTTTTAAAACTAGGCCACAATAACCATGGGCTAATATTTCTTGTAGTGACCTTTGGGCCTCCCTACGAGCCGTAGAAAGCGATGGGCCTTCTACGGGCGTGAAAGCGATGGGCCTTCTATGGGCCGTAGAAACAATGGGCCTTCTACGGGCCGTAAAGCGATGGGCCTTCTACGGGCGTATCATCAATGGGCCTTATCGGGCCGTATGACCATAATGGGCCATAGTTAATAGGTGCGTATTTGATGGCGCTATGAAAGCATTAGCGTATTAACGGACCACAAGCGGGCGATGTAACCACAGGCTGAATTTGGCCTGGCGAGAAAATAGCGATGCGGGCCATAAGTAAATGAATCTTTGAAATGAGCCCAGAATAAATGGGGTGCGAGAAGGCGAAAGATAACATTTGTTGGAAGCATTGGCCCTGAATAACAGGCCCTTAATGGGTATAAAGTGATATCTTGTTCATTACGGGCGGTTTCACCAGACGTTAGTGGGTGTAAAGTGATACCTTTGTTCATTGCGGGCGGTTCACCGGGCGTTAATAGGCCAAAGTTACGAGGGCCTCATATGGATCGAAAAGGCGTCATGGGCCATACATGGGCGAAGTAAGCAGGTTGGAATCATATTGGATGACCGGATGATGCTCTTGGGCCTAATTCGGATAGGGCGTAGCGGGCCTTGGGTTAGCGGGCTGTAAATGGGCTATATCGCGAACATGCCATTAACGGGCTTTCCATGGGCGCCCGCCACCTGCTGACCAAGTCAAGCGGGTCGGCCTTTTCACGAGAATGGGCCTTTGTTGGGCGTGCCGCGTGTCGATGTATCATAGGCGTATACATCCAATGAGTGGATGACATCGGTCCCAGCGGGATGACATCGATCCCAGCGGTGAACCAACATGTGTTTCCTCCGGCCAATGATGATTTTACCGTGGAAAATCCCCATTGGTCGGGGCTGATTAACGGGTTATCGGATCCAAAACCCGACCCGATAGCTTAATGGCGTTAAGTTACGGTGGATGCCGCGTGTCGGTCACCCTTGGCGAAAGCATACATGGCGCATGATTTATCGTCATGGAAGTGGACACTTCGTGATGATAATTTTGGTAACGTCATGGAACACTTCTCTGACAACCGCGGTATGTCATCTTGATTACATCATAAATTTGTCATGGATGTACATGCATGACAAAAACGCGACCTCTTTGTGACAAACACGTATCATCACGGAAGTGTATTTTTACGTAGTGTTGGAGATCCGGTACCAACTATACCATGCTCCATTAAAATAAATTATGTTAGAAGCTGCTTTATGTGATCTTAGAGGCGGTGTTAGTGTTATGCCTCTCTCTTTATATCGTAGACTTGAATTGAATAAGTTGACACCTCTGAAATATCCTTGCAAATGGCTGATAAATCAATTGCTATACACAGCCGGTATTTGTGAGGATGTGCTGTTGTGGTTGCAAATGTCACTATCTTAACGGACTTTGTTATTCTTGATATTCGAGGGCGATAGTATATCGATTATCCTTGGTAGACCTTTTCTTAATACTGCAGGGGCTGTTATTGATTGCAACAAAGGCAATGTCACTTTTCATGTTAATGGTAATGAGCATACGGTACACTTTCTGAGGAAACAAAAGTTCATAGCATCAATTCTATTGCAAAAGTTCCAACTATTATTATTGGAGATTTTGAATTTCCTCTCCCTACTATCAAGAAAAAGTATGATATTCTTATTGTTGGGGATTTTCATATCCCCGTTAGGTAACTTAGTGTTATTCAAAATTTCTCTAGTTCCGTGTTATTCGGAATGAGTTTGTTAACAAGACTTGATCAACCTTGTTAGTGGATTCATTTTGATGATCATGAGATGGATGAAACTAGAAGGCACAACCTACGTACCCTCTTTTACTTTACATTATTTAGAATAAATAAAGCAAAAATAGTATTATCATGCATTTTACGAATTATCCGTGCATTAAAAAATATCCGAAAATAAAAGTGCTCCAAATGCCTGCAAATTTAGTATGATTTTTATGGAATATTTGAGGATTTTAGGCCTTGAAAACTCTTTGTGGGAGGGCAAGCACCGAGACTACGAGAGTGGAGGCGCGCCCACCCACTGGCGCGCCCTGTCTCGTGGGCCTGGTGGCCCCTCCACTATGCCGGCACCCACACTTCATCTTCTACCCAAAAATCCCCATCCGGCTCAAGCACGAGTTCTAGCTCATTTTCTTTGCGATTTTCGATCTCCTTGCTCAAAGCTCCATTTACAAAACTGCTTTGGGAGATTGTTGCTTGGTATGTGACTCCTCCATTGGTCCAATTAGTTTTTGTTCTAGTGCTTTATTCATTGCAAATTTTTGCTGCACAGGTGACCATGTTCTTGAGCTTTCATGTTGAATTTATGAGGTCCCAAGCAATTCTGATGCATGATATGGGCTCTAGGCACTTGTAGGAGTAGTTGCTACCAATCTTGTTTAGTTTTATTCACTTTTATTTTGAAGTTACTAAAATTTCAGAAATTTTCAGAAAATGTTAAGGAAATTTTTGAGGGGCTCTTCTAGCCAAGGCTCTTAGGAAAAACAAGCTAAAGAGACGGAAAAACCCAAGTATAATCTTCCTCGCTTAGCGGAAATGCAGTCGTGTGAATGGCCATGCGATGATTTCTTGAAAAGAAATTTGGAATTCATGAAGATTTTATTCTTTGATCGAGAATGCAGGCCTCCCGGTTTCATGAGCAGCCGGATCGTCGATATCTCTTACTCACCAATACTTTCGTGCAAATTTTTTATTATTATCCTAAGAAGTCACCGCCCTCAGTATCATTTCACTTATATGATGAATTCAGAGAAATGTCTTTACGTAATTTTTGTGCGGTGTGTAGGATACCTTATGAGGGAGAATCAGAGGAACCCCATCATAAAGATGTGGATGGCTTTGTTAACACTATAGTTGTAGAGAAACCAAAGAAGGGTTCCGAGGCAAAAATCTCTAGCATACACTTTCCTGTTTTATGCTACTTTGCCATATTTGCTAGTATATGCTTGATTGGTCATGAAAATAGTGGAAATTTTAGAGTTCCTGATATTATCATTCTTCAATCTGCCTTGCTTGGGGACAATAGTTTTAGTATGGGTGCTGTCGTTGCTAAGCGACTAGCCCTAAATCGTACAAAAGGCCCCATATTTGGAGGTATCTATGCTTCACGTCTTGCTAGACATTTTCAGATACCTATTAGGCACCATGAGAAAGAGAAGATAAAATTGCTGCCTCACATTTTAGATTACAAGAGCATGGTAGCACACAAGTATATTGTTGACAACG
The DNA here is from genome assembly GCA_021437245.1 of Aegilops speltoides. Taxonomy (NCBI): domain Eukaryota; kingdom Viridiplantae; phylum Streptophyta; class Magnoliopsida; order Poales; family Poaceae; genus Aegilops; species Aegilops speltoides. Next base: position 68,033 of record JAHHZJ010003326.1, read on the forward strand.
AAGAAGGCGCTCTTATATAAACTTAGATTTAATAAAAACACATTGAGATTATTATTTTGCTGTGCCTCATTGTTTGATTTGCTTGCGAAAATTTTCTTATCACGCGGATCACGATGAACAATCATCGAGCCCAAGCTTTCACTCGAACTGGCGGAACTGAAGCTGGACCCTTATCGTGCATCATCTATCCGATTGGGATCGGAGATGACCGATCAATGGTATCTGATTACACTTCCCGATTACATCGGGAGAGTAGCGGTGGTCCTTGGTACTAGACCAACTTAGGCCAAAAGCCTAAGCTTGGGGAAATCGTATTTCTCACCAACTTTACATTCATGTTCACACACTAGTCGTCGGTGCTCATACTCTTTCATTGTATTATCCATGCTAGTTTAAATTTCTTTTCTAGTTTTCTTCTTGTGTGTTTGAAAACCTTAAGAAAAACCAAAAAAAATTAGTTAGTTTAATTTCCATGCTTGTAGTAGAATTAAATTGAAAACCCCAAAAGATTTCTTGTTCTTCTTTTTACTTGTTGGGAGCTCTCCGTATAAATAGTTTATTTTCTTTCCTTTGGGGTTGAGAAGACCATATTGAAAATGCATAGTGGCTCTCATATGCATGATTTTTATTTAATTTAGAGCCCATATTGAAGGAAATATGCCTAGAGGCAATAATAAAGTTATTATTTATTTCCTCATATCATGATAAATGTTTATTATTCATGCTAGAATTGTATTAGCTGGAAACATGATACATGTGTGAATACATAGACAAACATATAGTCACTAGTATGCCTCTCGTGACTAGCTCATTAATCAAAGATGGTTATGTTTCCTAACCATAGACATGTGTTGTCATTTGATTAATGGGATCACATCATTAGGATAATGATGTGATTGACATAACCCATCCGTTAGCTTAGCACATGATCGTTTAGTATTACGCTATTGCTTTCTTCATGACTTATACATGTTCACTGTAACTATGAGAATTATGCAACTCCGTTCTTTGGAGGAACACTTTGGGTACTACCAAACATCAAAATGTAGCTGGGTGATTATAAAGAGTACTACGGTGTCTCGAAGGTACATGTTGAGTTGGCGTATTCGAGATTAGGTTTTGTCACTCCGATTGTGGGAGAGGTATCTCTGGGCCCTCTCCGTGTCGCATCACTTAAGCCTTGCAAGCATTATAACTAATGAGTTAGTTATGAGATGGCGTATTCTGAGCGAGTAAAGAGACTTGCGATGCGAGATTGAACTAGGTATTGGATACAAGCGATCAAATCTCGGGCAAATAACTATACCGATGACAAAGGGAACAACGTATGTTGTTATCGCGGTTTGACCGATAAAGATCTTAGTAGAATATGTAGGAACCAATATGGGCATCAGGTCCGCTATTGGTTATTGACCGAGAATGGTTTTAGGTCATGTCTACATAGTTCTCGAACCCATAGGGTCCATGCGCTTAACGTTCGATAGCGGTTTTATTATGAGTTTATAAGTTTTGATGTACGAAGTTTGTTGGTCCGGATGTGATCACGGACATGGCGAGGAGTCTCGGAATGGTCGAGACATAAAGATTGATATATTGGAAGCCTATGTTTGGACATCGGAATAGTTTGAATTGAAATCGGCATTTCTGAGATCTGGGAGGTTCTGGAACCCCGAGAGTTAATGGGCCTACATGGGCCACGAGGGAGAAGAGGAAGGAGCGGGGAGGGGCGCGCCTCCCCTCCTAGTCCGAATAGGACAAGGGAAGAGGCGGCGCCCCCCTCCTTCCCTCTTCCTCCTCTTTCCCTCTTCTCCTACTCCTACTTGGAAGAGGAGTCCTACTCCGGTGGGAGTAGGACTCCCCCCTGGCGCGCCCTCTGGGCGGCCGCCTCCTCCACCCAGCTCCTTTATATCACGAGGCGGGGGCACCTATAGACACACAAGTTGATCTCGGATCGTTCCTTAGCCGTGTGCGGTGCCCCTTCCACCATATTCCACCTCGGTCATATCGTCGTGGAGTTTAGGCGAAGCCCTCATGATAGAACATCATCATCGTCCTGCCTTGCGTCGTCTTGTGGGGCCTTTGCTGGATTGGAGGGCGGAGATTGTCATCGAGCTGAGCGTGTCTGAACTTCGGAGGCCCGTCGTTCGGTGCTTGGATCGGCGGATGGCGAAGACATCGACTACATCAACCGCGTTGTGCTAAATCTTCCGCTTACGGTCTCACAGTGCGTGGGCGAACACTCTCCCCTCTCGTTGCTATATCATCACCATGATCTTGCGTGTGCGTAGGAATTTTTTGAAATTACTCGTTCCCCAATAGTGGCATCGAGCCTAGGTTTTATCGTTGATGTTATATGCGAGGAGAACACAAGTGAGTTGTGGGCGATACAAGTCATCTTGCTTACCGACATGTCATACTTTGGTTTGGCGGTATTGTGAGATGAAACAGCCGGACCGACATTACAGCGTGCGCTTCTGGCGAGACTGGTTTCACCATTATGAGCACTCGTGCTTAAAGGTATTGGCGGTGTCTGTCTCTCTCACTTTAGCTGAATCGAGTGTAGCTCGCCCGGTCCTTGCGAAGGTTAAAACAGCACCAACAGCGAACTATCATTGTGGTTTTTGATGCGTAGGTAAAGCGGTTCTTGCTAAGCCCGTAGCAGCCCGTAAAATTTGCAACAACAAAGTAGAGGGCGTCTAACTTGTTTTTGCGAGGGCATGTTGTGATGTGATATGGTCAAGGCGTGATGCTATATTTTATTGTATGAGATGATCATGTTTTGTAACGAAGTTATCGGCAATGGCAGGAGCCATATGGTTGTCGCTTTATTGTATGAAATGCAAGCATACTGTAATTGCTTTACTTTATCACTAAGTGGTAGCGATAGTCGTAGAAGCAATAGATGGCGTAACGACAACGATACTTCGATGGAGATCAAGGTGTCGCGCGGTGGCGATGGTGATCATGGTGCTTAGCCGAAGATGGAATCACAAGCACAAGATGATGATGGCCATATCATATCACTTATATTGATTACATGTGATGTTTATCCTTTATGCATCTTATCTTGCTTTGATTGGCGGTAGCATTTTAAGATGATCTCTCACTAATTATCAAGAAGTGTTCTCCACAGTATGCACCGTTGCGAAAGTTCTTCGTCTTTGAGACACCACGTGATGATTGGGTGTGATAGGCTCTACGTTCAAATACAGCGGGTGCAAAATAGTTGCACCGCATGAATACTCGAGTTATACTTGCGAGCCTAGCATATCTGAGATATGGCCTCGGAACACGGAGACCGAAAGGTCGAGCGTGAACCATATAGTAGATATGATCAACATAGCGATGTTCACCATTGAAACTACTCCATCTCACGTGATGATCGGACATGGTTTGGTTGATTTGGATCACGTGATCACTTAGATGACTAGAGAGATGTCTGTGAAAGTGCAACTAATCCCCAGGTGGTTTTGGTAATTTATAACAACATATATATCATTGAACTAATCATTTCTTGAGAATATTTCAGAAAGTTCAGTGATATGGGTATGCAATATTGATGATGTGGACCCCTCAAAATGCTAAGGAAAACATTGGCAAAAGCTCAAGACTCCATTTTGGTTTAGTGATCCAAGATCACATTGAGTCCATAGGAAAGCCAATACTATTAAAGGGGATGAGGTTATGATGATGATCTGGTTGCTCTAAGTGCTTAGTGATTTATCTCTCAAACTATCAGCAATCTTTCACTCCAACATAAACTCATAAGTAATCTCGGTCCCACGATTCCAAACTCAGTCACACGAGATGAACCACCTCGACCATATACCCAAACCCTAAGAATCTCGGATTTTCCGATTCCAAACTCGGTCATTCGAAATTGGTGTTGCCAAGCTTACGTAACATACGTACTCAAATCGGTGTCACGAGATGAAAATCAGTCCCAGAGATTGGCAAACCCTAGACTTTGGAAGAATCGGACTAGCAGAGATTGTATTTTCGGTCCCCGAAAATCCCAACGTTCTAAGATTTGAACTTTCGGTCTCACCGAGTTGTCAACCGGTCGGCCGAGATTGGTCAAATGTGTGTAGCAGTTGGATTTTGTGTGGAGGCTATAAATACCCTCCACCTCCTCTTCATTAGTGGAAGAGCCATCGAAAGAACTACCACTCCTACCTTACATTTAGAAGAAAACTACCTACCCTTGTGTTGAGATCAAGTTGCTCCTCCCACCATATGAAACTTGATTTCTAGCCTTCCCAAGTTGCTTTCCACTCAATCCTTTCTTCCACCACAGCCAAATCGGTGAGGAGAGTTGAGTGTTGGGGAGATTATCATTTGAAGCACAAGAGCAGGAGTTCATCATCACCAACCCCATCTATTACCTTTTGGAGGTGGTGCCTCCTAGATTAGTTAGGTGTCACTTGGGAGCCTCCGTCATGATGTGGAGTTGAACCAAGGAGTTTGTAAGGGCAAGGAGATCGCCTACTTCGTGAAGATCTACCCGAGTAAGGCTAGTCCTCCGTGGGCGTAGGCCATGATGGCATAGACAAGGTTGCTTCTTCGTGGACCCTTCGTGGGTGGAGCCCTCCGTGGACTCATGCATGGCCGTTACCCTCCGTGGGTTGAAGTCTCCATCAGCGTGGATTGGCGATAGCACCACCTATCGGAACCACGAGAAAAATCTCCGTGTCTCCAACTTGCGTTTGCTCTTCTCCACCTCTCATTTACTATCGTGCAATTTACTTTCCGCTGCCACAACTCTAGAATTGCATGTGTAGGGTGATACTTGACTTGGTTGTCATTGTGAACTTGCTAGAAACTACTCCAATCAAAAGGCAAAATTTTTAAGTTGTCAAGTAGTCTAATCACCCCCCTCTAGACATACTTCCGATCCTACAAGTGGTATCGAGCTTTGGTCTCCATTGGATTGGTTTCCATTGCATTGGACTCCATAAGCTTGGTTTCACAACCTAGGAGAGTATGGCGTCTAGTGAGGTAATTTCCGTAGAGGTCCTTACTTTGATGGTTCAAACTTTGCTAGTTGGAAGCATAAAATGAAAATGCATATTCTTGGACATAACCACGCATGGGGCATTATTTGTGTTGGCTTGCAAGGTGAGTTCTTGAAGAAGGAAAAGTTCGGATCATGAAGCTCTGCGGATGAGTTGCGGATGTTCTGAACAATGCTCAAGCTTGTGACATTCTCTTCAATGCTTTGTGTCGAGGAGTTCAACAAGATCAGCCGTCTTGAGAATGCAAAGAGATTTGGGATACTTTGGTGAAATGCGAAGGTACCGAGTCCGTGAAGGAATCAAAGCTAGATGTTCTTCAAGGTCGACTTGACAAGTTCAAGATGAAGGAAGGTGAAGAGTCAGCTGAAATGTACTCTAGGCTTGCTCTCATCACCAATGAGATGGCAGGCTTAGGAAGCGAAGAAATGACCGACCGATTCATCATCAAGAAGATTCTCGAGCTTTGGATGGAAAGTATGACACCGTGTGCACTTTGATCCAAATGATGCCAAACTACAAAGATCTCAAGCCTACGAAGTCATTGGAAGGATTGTTGCTCATGAGATGACACTTAAAGATAAAGAAGAGCTTCACAACAAGTCAAGTGGTGCTTACAAAGCTGCGTTGAAGCTCCCACATCCTCAAGTGACAAGCTAGTTTCCAATGAAGAGATAAGCCTAATGGTGAAGAACTTCAACAAATTCTACAAGAGTAGAACAAGGAAAGAAGCTCAAAGTCTAGATCATATGATGAAAAGAGATCTTCTAGTCGTGATCGAAGCTGCTACAATTGTGGAAGACCGGACACTACTCAAATGAGTGTTCGACTCCCCACAAGAGAGAAGAATCTCCAAGAAGAAGAAGCTCAAGAGAAGAGTCGCCTCGAAAGAGAAGGAGTAGAGATGATCGTTATGAGCGAAGATCCTCTCGGAGAAGCAAGGATTGGAAAGGAAAGACAAGTCATCAAGGAGCTACACAAGAAGAAAACATCAAGCTCATGTTGGTGAATGGGTTTCGGCTCCGACTCAGACAATCACTCGAAAGAAGCTATCACTCCAACTCGAATCTGATCAAGATGAAGGTGTTGCGGTCTTGCTCTCGTGTCCTCAACTCCAACTCCTATGACATTTTGATTCACCAAATGAGGAATTGGAAGATGCTTCATGGCAAAAGGCCCCAAGGTATCACATCCTGAGTTTATTGACTTTGATAGTGATGAGGATGACTTGCTTGGTGAAGATGAGCTCTTACATGAAAAATCTAGTGAGCTTAGTAATGATGAACATGCTAGTAGTCTTTATAGTCGAGAAGAGTCGAATGACAATGCTATGAAGGAGATTGAGCGTCTAACTAAAGAACTAAACACTCTTAAGTTAGCTCATGAAACAACTCAAGAAGATCATAGAGAGCTCCTAAGATCTCATGAGAAGCTACGCCGAGAAGCTCAATCTAGAGCAAGAACATGAGTTTCTAAAAGCTATCAATGGCGATCTTGAAAGAAGAGTTCTTCATATCTTGCCAAGCGACTTCTCTTGTCTAATTTCTTGCCACCTATCAAAACTAAGCATGACAAGCATAAGAAAAATTCTTCATCTAGTAGTAACAATAATCATGCTAAATCAAATGTTGTTACTTCTAGTAATTCTCTTGATTCCACTAACAATGTTTCAAGCCAAGTTTCACTTGAGCAAGAAAATAGTCTATTGAAAGGGATTATAGAAAGGTGTCTACAAGAGTCTTGCGGAAGCAAAAGCTTTGAGAAATTGTTAGCAAACAAGGAAGACACGGAAGAATCAAGGAATTGGTTTTGGCGAAAGTTCAGCGCCGAGGTGTTGAATGGGAAGAAGGTCGATATCCTCCAAAGTTTGTCTCTCAAGAGAGAAGTATGATCCTACTTCTTCAAATGAGGAACAAACTCAAGATGACCTTCCACCACAAGACCACAAGCTAAAAGGCAAGGACAAGCTTCAAGAGGAGATTGATGCATTCATTGAAGCACCCAAGGCCATGGTCAAGTGGGTTCCCAAGGTTACTTCAAGTTCTACTTCACAAGCTCAACTACTACCCCAAGGATTCCCATCAAGATGATGTGGATCGAAGAAGAAGAACTAGAGAGTTCTTGAGGTGACTCATAATATATTTCACTCATATTCATTTTGGCAAGGACTTGTGCAATCAACTTCCACATCTTGCACTAGTTCATGGAGTCACAAACCCTCATGTTGGTAAGTCAAGGGACAAGGTAATCATTGCTTTCATGGACATCATCTATTGTGAACTTCAATCTATGTCCATGGATATCCTTGTTTGTTCCTTGTGGGACTAACCCATGTAGGTATTGAAAGTGCCCAAATCAAAGGATTGCTCCCAACTCTTGATGATCTTCATCAACATTGAGCATCCACATCTTCAACATCTACATGAAGTCTTCAGCGACAACCCAAGGTTAGTTTGACCCTTTAAAGGGGTTCTCACATCAAGGGAGCTTTGCTCTAAAGAAATGAGCTAAAGCATCTTCTAATGATGTGAACACATCAATGCTTTATGGAAAAGTGGTAACCCCACTTGTGCTTAAGCGATGAGTATGACCTATGATCAAATGTTCTCATTTGACTCCTAAATCAATATACTCATATATAGATGACCTAGTCATCGCCAAATTGTGTGCTAGATGTTAGTGTTTTGTTTGTGCATGTTTGACACATATTTCATTTGCTATCTTATTGTGTGAGCATGTTGGATGCATGATTTTATCCATTCGAGGACATCCATTTGTTGCTTTGGTCTTTTGGATTTCTCTTTTGACCAAATGGATGGACAAGAATGCCTAAGTTCCTCCTAGCTATCTATGCTTTCTTGTCTCAAACTCTATTCATGCTTATATCACAAACTTTGAACAAGACTTTTTGGACGGACCAAGTGAGGAGCACTCGGAGCCACCGATCCGTCAAAGCCTAACTTCCAAAACCTTCTAAGTACTTTCGGTCAAACCGATATACTCAAATCGGACGGACCGAAATCACTTGGATTGATCTAGGTTTTCACCTCGGTGAAACCGAGTTTCAAATTCGGCGTGACGAAGTGTGTATGCTTGCTGCGATTAACCATCTCGGTCCCACGAGTTTTCAAACTTCGGTCCCACCGACAACGAAGGTATATATACTCGAGGGCGAGCGCGTTGATTATTTCTTCAAGCGCCGCCCTCAAACCCTTATTGCCGTCGCCTTGGTCTCGGATCGTCTCCGCCGTCACTGTGCGCCCTCGCATGAGTCTCCATCGCCGTCAGCGGTCTTTCTCATCGCGCCGTTGCCGCCGTAGTGAAGCTCCACCGCATTGGGTGAGTTTCATCCCTCTCGTGCTCCAACCGCTGATTCAATGCATGTTAGGCGTTGCCAAGTTTCTTGCCAAGATTGAGATCTCCCTATCCAGCCGTTTAGATCATAGAACAAATTTCGAGTGAAAATTTTAGGGTTAGGTTTCCGCCGAACACATCTCGGTGTGACCGATTCTGCATTTTCGGACTGACCGATTTGGCCTCTGGTCATTGCACTGCACTTTTCGGTGAAACCGAGTTGTGCAAATCGGTAAGACCGACATGAAGATTTAGTGAAACCCTAGCTGTCTCGGCTAGACCGAAACCCATTTCGGTCCAACCGAAAGTGGTGTATGTAGTGCATTTAGACACTTGGTTTCACGAATTTATAGACTTCGGTCGGACCGATATGTATACTGTGAAAACCTAAAACTAAAGT